>JAWDGP010003792.1:870000-915000 GCA_033675545.1 Elysia crispata
GGACGTTCACCAGCAAATCAACTGGAGAGGTGGTTTTTCTTCTAAACACGTGGCCTCAATTACTCCCAAGACTTGGTGTCTTTGCTGGCGAGCCAACAGGAGAAATAGACTTATTCTGCATTTTCCAAATTATATATATATATATATATATATATATATATATATATATATATATATATATATATATATATATATATATATGTGGCTTGCGATTCCCGAAAAAAAAATGCATAATGTTGCACTGCCTTTCGGGACTTCATAACTGCGCATTTATTTAAACCTACATAATAACGAGCTGAACTAAAGTTCTATAAATAGGTCTGGAGTCTACATAACTCGCCCTGTAAGACGTCCTATCTCCTCTACACGCCCCATCTCGATGTCTCGCGAGTCTTGGTATCTCTGGTTAGCACAGCTTAACTTTACAGGGATCTCGTGTATTTTGAAGTATCGGGCAAGACAGCTGGAAGAGGATCGGGCAGATACTGGGAGAGTTACGGCTATCTCTCACCCGTTTCCGGCAAGCTGTTCTAGGGCTGGAGTGAGGTTCTCACCATAATCTCGCCATGAGCGAGTTGCGAAACGTTGGAAAATATTGATCGGACCGGATTTCAATCCCTCTGGTTTCTCGAAATAGATGAAAATGAAAAAAACATGTTCTTTTAAAACCCAGCACACACGCTATGAGAAGCCAACGTCACAGGCTCGCAGGTTTGCAATGGGCATCAATTTCAACATGAAGGGATGGAAATAAAAAAAAAGGAACACACACGCCAAAAAAAAAAAAACAAAAAAACAACACAACAAAACGTTTCTGTTCACTTGCTTGTTTGATGTAGACAGTAAACAACAAAGTGGTTTTAAAAAAACAACAACGATAAAACAGAACAAAAAACAAAACAAAACAAAAAAAACAAACAAAACAAAAGCAAAAGCAAAAGCAAAAAAAAAAAACAAAAAAAAAAAACATAAGAAAAACAAACAAAAAAACAATGTGATCTAAGGCCTATTTTGCATAT
The DNA here is from genome assembly GCA_033675545.1 of Elysia crispata. Taxonomy (NCBI): domain Eukaryota; kingdom Metazoa; phylum Mollusca; class Gastropoda; family Plakobranchidae; genus Elysia; species Elysia crispata. The sequence goes on from JAWDGP010003792.1 coordinate 871,020, forward strand.
CACAAAAGTCCCTTTCAAGCAGACCTCCCCCCCTCTCCCAGCAAAGAAAAATAAAATGATCTTCGCCGAGAAGAGAATCTGTGTACCCTCTCAATCTACAACAACTTTCATATACTCGATATGAAAACAAGCTTGTTGGTCTCAATATTCTCAATCTCACAACTTTCATCATACTCAATTTTTTTTTAGATTTTATTCTACCCTTTTCCCTAGCTTGAGGTTGAGAATTTAATTTGTGTTGCCATTTGAGTCTTGGAGCGCCGATGGCTATAGTATTAAAGTATAGAGAGTCCGCCCTGATACACGCAGAGAGTCCCTTCATGGGTTCCAGCCCCACCATGTCCGTAGGTGAGTTAAGGCTTTCCTCTTTTCGATTCCGCCTTGACTGACAAGACTTAGATTAGATATGCAGAAAAGGCTCGCGGTGACCGGTGTTTCGGACAGGCTACATCAAACAACAAACAGACCCACCTGAGAAGAGCGAGATGAGAATGAGGAGCTCCAAGACGACGCGGTCCCCGTGCACGGTGTTCATCAGCGACTTGATAAACTTGCTGTACGTCATGAACAGCTTCTTGGTGTTCTCCGAGCCGGACTTGAGGATCTCGGCACTGATCCGCGCCCCAGCTGCCTGGGTGGCGCCCTGCGCCATGCAGCCCTTGGTGTTGAGGTTCCAGGTCTCCGAGAACGGGTCGTAGTTGATGGCCGAGCGGAGCATCATGATGTCCACCACGGAGGACTTGAGCAGACCCACCTGGTCGCCCCGGAGCAGCGACTTGAACCGACTGAGATTCTTCGCGAACTTGATGACCTTCCGCACGAAAAGCTCGGCCGTGTTCACAAACTCCTCTGGCGTGCTGGGGATGGTGCGCACGGTGCGGTTGCCGTCAAAGAAGTTGCCGACCTCCATGGCGTGCATCATCTCGCGGATGTCCTTGGAGCCCTTAAGACCAATGTTGTCGATCGCGGCGTTGACCTGGTCCTGGCTCTCCGACCACGGCATCACCTCGTTCTTGCGCCGCTCCAGAGGCGCCGGCAGACTCTTTGGGTTGTTGGAATCAGTTGTCGGGGTGAGAGGAGCACCGCTGTTAGGGCTGGTCGTGGAAGACGCCGCCGGTGGCGACAGAGACGATGCTGGAGGGCAATTCTGGTCAGAGCAGTTCCTCGGGGATGTGCTGGACGTTGGAGAGATGGGTGCTGAGGGCGTTGTTTGCGCATGCGCAGGGAACACTCGGGCCTTATGGTAGCTTCCTGGTCCGATGTCCCTCATGTTGTTGAAGTTTCCTTGAGAGTGAGGGGATTGAGAATGATGCACAGACGGCTGCGGCGAGTACTTCGCCGAAGGGGAATGTGTAGAGCTCGCCTCGGGGGAATCCGTTACAGAATCCGGGATTTCTTGCTTGATTTGCGTCTGTGGCGCCGAGGCCATCTGACGAGAGTCCGGGGTCATCTTCCCCGTTAGGGCTCGTTCTCTGTCACTCGCGACTTGCTTCTCATGTTTCCAGGTCTGGTTGTAGATCTGCCGATCGCGAGGAAACGAATGCGGATGCTGTTGCTGCTGGTGGTGCTGTTGTTGTTGTTGTTGCTGTTGTTGTTGTTGTTGTTGTTGCTGTTGTTGCTGCTGCTGGTGGTGATGGTGATGGTGGTTCTGGAGGCTTTGATTGTAGTATTTCTGTCGCTGGAGAGAAGGTGGCGACTCCGGCGAGTCAGGCGGCAGAGAAGATGGCGGGAACCTGGGTGACGCTCTGTAGGAGGATGGCGACGGCGTGGAGCTCGGCGACATGGATTTGCCCAAGCTGACCGGGTATCCACTGATGGAGTACATGTCGTGTGTAGGGTAAGGGTAGTGGGACAAGAGGTGGTTGGGCAGCCGTTGAGGGCCCTGGTGTAGGAAATCCTCCCCGTGTTTCCCGGGCCGCGAGCATGACATCTCCATGAGTTGGAGGTCCCTGGGAGAGCCCGGCTTGAGGTAATTGTGGGGGAGGTGGGTCCCGTACGGCCTGCCGGCGTCCGACAACATCGCTGCCTGAGGAAGCTGACCCTGTCGCCGCAGTTTGTTGGTGATGATCTTCTGTTTCCGCTGCTTCTTTTGCTCCTCGTCTGAGAAGAAAAGAGAATGGACAATTATATCGAGGATTAAAAAAAAATGGTTTTGGAAGAAGTGGAGGTGGATGGAGGAGGGTTGTCAGAGAAGGGGACAGCCGGAGAAATAAAGGAAGAGATTTTGAGGGAGGGACCAAACATATACAGATAGACATAAAGAGACAGAGAGAAATGATAAAAGAGGGGAGGGATAGAGAGAAAAGTAAATTGAAAAATTGACATAGTTAGTTTAAGAGACAGACAGATAGACAGATAAACAGGCTGCCTCAAAGGCAGATACCGCGTACAACATTCTGACACAATCAGCCACACTCAATTAGAAATGCAAATCTTGCCCTTTCATTCTGCAGACACGTTTCTTTTTTTTTTTATCATCTTCGAATCCCTGACTGCTTGAAAATCATAATTAATGCCTTCTCTAGCGCTAATAGAATATGATCTGCTTTTGAATGGCTTTGCGGCGGTCTCCTGGGGCCATTAGTCTTCGAGCGAGTCTCGGGTTTTAACTCCTCTATGGCCAGAGTCATACATTTAGCACGCAAACATTTTACATTAACGCATCACAATTTACAGTGCAATTACCACAGATAAATGTCACATCAACACGTTCGCGATGACGTATATTTACCACACAAAATGGTCACATTAACCCGTTACCGTCTACGTTCCTTCATGACACACAAAAAAGTCATATTCAACTCTTTACCATTTGCGTATATCTACGACATACATGTGGAATCCATCAATTACCAAAAAAAAAAAAAAAAAAAAGCAACACCCATCAATTAGCATTCACGTGTATTTACGGCGAGAGATTACTAGTACGACGTAATGGACTACTGCACGGCGCTTAACACTTAGTTTGCGGAGGAAGAGGCGATAAAATACATGAATACATCAAGTTCTTGCGAGAGAGAGAGAGAGAGAGAGAGAGAGAGAGAGAGAGAGAGAGAGAGAGAGAGAGAGAGAGAGAGAGAGAATTGGGGGGGGGGGGCTAAAACAAATGATGGAGCAAAGAGAGAAAGAGGGAAGAGAAAAAGGAGAAACTCGCTGAATAATATGTTAAAAAAGGGGAACGGTAGACAGACATAAACAAAAACAAAACAAAACAAAAACGAAACAAACGAATAAAATAAAACAAATAGATAAAACACGGGCGGGAGGAGATAGAGATAAATACATAATTACAAAATCTATTTTTTTTTTTTACTCAGGAGAGAAACTGACCACAAATCGAACATCATTAAAATTGAAATGAAGGTAATCCGCCTGAAAAACAAAACAATTAAAAAAATTGGGGAAATTTCGGAAAATAACAACCAAACAGGGAAAAAATATAATTATACAAGATCGAGTGACATAATTTATCAGGAGGAAAAAAAAAACAAAAACCGCACTGCAAACCAGAAATAACCGCGGACTGGAAAATAGAAATACGGCACGACAGAGCGATTCGTTATATTATCAGATCGTAATAAACTGATGACGGAATTTTCTTCATCCAATCACAAGAAAGGAAGAAAGAAAGAAAAAAAAAAAGACGCTATAACGGTTAAAAAAAATCGCTTTTTCCTCTAGGAGAGCCCCTTTCATTTCCTGAATCGTCTTTCACAACGTGGGGAATAATTTCCCGGCGTTATTATATTGATGAGGCAGACAATAACTGATGTTTGACCTTTCGCTGACCTTTTTTTAGGAACACCATCTAATTATTAACTGAAGTTTCCCGTTCGTGAAAAAAAAAAAAAAGGGGGGGGGGGGAAAGAAAGCAACAAATTGGAAATTATTCTTTAATAATAGACTTCCCCTCGCTGTTAATTTTTATTGAACATTAATATTATGAATGTTAACTTCGGCGTCATTAACTTCACTACAAGTGTTAATTATTTTTTTTTATAGATCGCCGCGGATATTGTAATTGTTTTAACTGTCGTCATCATCATGATCAACAACACCAATATCAAAAACATAATTCTCAACATTTCTCGTATTATCATTATCACCCCCACCATTACTTTGTCATCATTTTAAACATTGTCCTCAGCATCATAATCATAATAACAATTAATAAAAAAATCGATAACATCATCATCATCATTATTAACATCGTGAACATTATCATCGAAGTCCTTTTCAACATCATCATGGTAGTCCCTTTTATCATCATCATCATCGTCATCATCATCTCACCGGTTTTTTTTTATCATTATCGTCACCATAATCATCATCATTAGGATTGGGAATATCGCTATCGACGTCATTTTCATCATCATCATCATTGGCACCGATACCATCAACACCTCAGTTATGCTCATTATCAACATCATCGACAAAAACCATCCAAGAAGATCCATCACAGCTATGCAGTTAAATATTCCTCCATCCGGATAGCTGTTCACCTTGCTGCACTAACAGCGCAATCTATCGGAACCTACCCCTATCAGCCGGATAGCTGTTCATTCCTTGCTACACTTACAGCTATATCTGGCACAACCTCCCCCTATCAGCCGGATAGCTGTTCATTCTTTGCTACACTAACAGCTATATCTGGCATAACCTACCCCTATAAGCCGGATAGCTGTTCATTCCTTGCTACACTTACAGCTATATCTGGCATAACCTACCCCTATAAGCCGGATAGCTGTTCATTCCTTGCTACACTTACAGCTATATCTGGCGCAACCTATGCCTATCAGCCGGATAGCTGTTCATTCTTTGCTACACTTACAGCTATATCTGGCGCAACCTACGCCTATCAGCCGGATAGCTGTTCACGCCTTGCTACACTTACCGCTATATCTGGCGCAACCTATGCCTATCAGCCGGATAGCTGTTCATTCTTTGCTACACTTACAGCTATATCTGGCATAACCTACCCCTATAAGCCGGATAGCTGTTCATTCTTTGCTACACTTACAGCTATATCTGGCGCAACCTACCCCTATCAGCCGGATAGCTGTTCACGCCTTGCTACACTTACAGCTATATCTGGCGCAACCTACCACTGTCAGCCGGATAGCTGTTCACTAGTTGCTGAACTTACAGCTATATCTGGCGCAACCTACTCCTATCAGCCGGATAGCTGTTCACTACTTGCTGAACTTACAGCTATATCTGGCGCAACCTACCACTGTTAGCCGGATAGCTGTTCACTAGTTGCTGCACTTACAGCTATATCTGGCGCAACCTACGCCTATCAGCCGGATAGCTGTTCACCTTGCTGCACCAACAGCGCAATCTATCGCAAAAAAAGCGACAAAACCTCAGCCAGTCGACTGACAGAGAAAATAATTTTTTTCCACACCAGGAATTAGCTGCATGCCACATGTTGCCTAAACAAGCCTGTGATTTGTCAACATGTCAGCTACATGATAAAGGGCAATAAATTTATATCTCGTTCTTTATTTTTGCGATGCGGTTAGAGAGCTGGATATACACCGCTCAGAGGATGCACATGGGATAAATTCTGCTAATTATTAGTCGCTGTTGATTTTTTTTTTTTTTACATTCATAGCGTGATAAAATCATTGTCATTATCATCGTTTTTATCCTAATGGCACCATCACCATTTTCGTCATTTTCATATTTTCATCGTTTTTATTGCTCATCATCGTCACCATCATCACCATCCTATTCACCATCGCAATCATCATCATCATAGTCATCACCATCCTCATAACCATTATAATCATGATCCTTTCCATTCCCACAATATCGTTATAGTCATGTTTATCATCCTCACCAATGTCCCCATCAGCAGACCTGACATCAATAAACGATTTTCCTGACAGTAATGTCCCCATCAGCAGACCTGACATCAATAAACGATTTTCCTGACAGTAATGTCCCCATCAGCAGACCTGACATCAATAAACGATTTTCCAGACAGTAATGTCCCCATCAGCAGACCTGACATCAATAAACGATTTTCCTGACAGTAATGTCCCCATCAGTAGACCTGACATCAATAAACGGTTTTCCTGACAGTAATGTCCCCATCAGCAGACCTAAGATCAATAAACGATTTTCCTGACAGTAATGTCCCCATCAACAGCCCTGACATCAATAAACGATTTTCCTGACACGAATGTCCCCACCAGCAGACCTGACATCAATAAACGATTTTCCTGACAGTAATATCCCCATCAGCAAACCTGACATCAATAAACGATTTTCCTGACAGTCACGCACAGAATCAATGAGTGCAGCCTGAGGCATTTTCACGACAAATGAATCAACTATTCTCCTTTCTTGTCAATACGCATGCTACATTGTGCGGTGACATCCATTGTCACTAGGACCTCTTCCTTAAAGATAAATTTAAAGCACTTTGGCAACTGGTGACTTCAAGTTAAATGTACGTATATACTCTAGTCTGTCTGTCTGTCTCCTCCCCCCCTCTCTCTCTCTCTCTCTCTCTCTCTCTCGCTCTCTCTCTCTCACTTTCTCTTCTATCAAGCCTATGACAGGCTTTTCAGGAAAGCCTTTCTTCCCCGGTCAAATCTTTCATTTTATTATTCTTGTAATGTTTTTGGAAGCAAGATTTATTTACGTATCTGTCCGACGACGGTAGATTTACGCCCCTGAACGGTAAAGGTAGATTTACGTTTAGGCATGGCAAAGGTAAATTTACGTCAATGCATGGTAAAGGTAGGTCTCTAATTTAGCCGCCAGGTCAATGCAAAAAAAAAAATTCCTTTGAATCATATCCATAACAATACAACATAAAGGGCACTTACTCAGTATCATATCCTTGCGCATCCCAACGGTGAAGCATTTGGCCAGACGACATCTCTTGCAGAATGACCGAGACTCCACAGTCACCTCACACCGACCCTCGCAACGCCCTCGTATATTCTGGAGAAATGGCATAGGGAAATGAAATGTAGGTTTAAGGTAAATATTGCAAAGCTTTACATCTGTCGAAGACAATTTGGAGAAAAACTGGCTTGAGTAAATGTAGGTTTAAGGTAAATATTGCAAAGCTTTACATCTGTCGAAGACAATTTGGAGAAAAACTGGCTTGAGTAAATGTAGACCTCGGTTTTACGGAAAATATTTCAACGCTTTCAGGTACGTCGAAGACAATAAAGAGAAAAACTATCATGTCAAAATATGGATCTACAATTTACTGAAAAGATTTCAACGTTTTAAATCCATCAAAGACAGTATAGAGAAAAACTGTCATGTCAAAATATGGATCTCCACTTTACTGTAAAGATTTCAACGTTTTAGGTCCATCAAAGACAGTATAGAGAAAAACTGTCATGTCAAAGTGTAGATCTAGGTTTTACGGTAAATATTTGAACGCTTTAGGTCTGTCGAAGACAATATGGATAAGAACTGTCTTATTTGGATGTGGACCTCGGTTTTACGGGTTAACATTTCAACGCTTTAGAGAGTCGTTACACAAGTCCAGTCCACCAGTTTACAAAAGAACTTGTATTGTTAGAGCGTGGGTTTGGGGCCTCATCTTATCAGATCTGTCTTGCTCGACAGAGGTTTGTTTCATATACGAACACCTAGACATGAAGAAAGCGATAAAATGTGATTTTGGTCTAGACGGACTAAAATCATTATAACCAAACACAGCTCCTTCAGGTCAGGAAATAATACCATTAAACTATACGAAAAGAAATTTCCGGCCATGAAAAAACATTATTCCAGAGCAGCAAAAAAACAAAAAACAAAACAACAACAACAACAAACAAACAAAAAAACCTTATATGTAAGATCACAAACTAATGGCTTATCCTTAGAGGTTCTACGTCGTTAAACGTCTCCAATACAGCCTCTCCTATATATGTATCAGTTACCGGAGAATTACGATCTTTTTAAGAATCATATTGCCAAACTCAAACAGACTTCTTTTCCAAGCCAGCCATTTAGCTCATTGCCCCACTTAATGACCATGTTCAGTTTTTACGTCGAATTAATTCATTTTATTTTATTTTATATTTTTCGGCATGAATAAAGTCACGTCTGTCCTTTTAGTGTTGTATCTCCGGCATATCTCCCCAACTTGGGGAGTTTCGACACTGCAGCGATGGGATTTCCAAGAGACCCTTCAACTGAATGGTTCGGTTCTAGTCATTTAAATTAGGTTGTTTTTTTTTTTCTGTCTGCTTACTTTTTGCAGCTAAAGTCTACCTTTTCGCCAGCAATGTTCTTGGTCCATGCTGTTGACACGCGATGTCAAGAAAGCTATTACAACAAATACTGATGCTTTCGGTGCTGCTGCTGCTGCTGCTGCGTGTGCTGGATTTAATCTTCCTCCTCCTCTTTCTATTAGTCGTTTCTTTTTCTTCATCATTATCATCATCATTTTCATTTCTTCTACTTCTTCTCATTTTTTTCTTCCTCTTTACCATCATGATCTTCACAATCATCTTCTACCTCTTCAATGACATCATCAGTGTCCCCAGATGAACTCGAGGCATCCATAAAAAGCCTTTAGTTATTTACAACACCACCACATGCCCCGGTTAGACCTAGCAAACCGCACCTTTGCCAGCCTTTAATTCAAATTTCTAGCGTGTAATTAATAGAAAAAATAAAAGCACAACAAAAGAACGCATGTGTTTCTATAAACATTATGGACACAAAGGCTTAAAGGGAACAGGCACACAACTTTATAGCTTGGGAACAGACAAAGAAACAAAACAACAAATATTTCAACGTATGCCTACAAACGTTTCGCCTTCAAAGCGGCATCGTAAGGCGTATGACGAGTCATTCATAAAGTCGGTCAAGTTTATTGAACGATACGTCTAGACAGACAGACACAACATTCATAAAGTCGATCCCGCTTATTGAACGATACGTCTAGACAGACACAACATTCATAAAGTCGATCCCGCTTATTGAACGATACGTCTAGACAGACACAACATTCATAAAGTCGATCCCGCTTATTGAACGATACGTCTAGACAGACAGACACAACATTCATAAGTCGATCCCGCTTATTGAACGATACGTCTAGACAGACAGACACAACAATCATAAAAGTCGATCCCGCTTATTGAACGATACGTCTAGACAGACAGACACAACATTCATAAAGTCCATCCCTCTTATTGAACGATACGTCTAGACAGACAGACACAACATTCATAAAGTCCATCCCTCTTACTGAATGATACGTCTAGACAGACAGACACAACATTCATAAAGTCCATCCCGCTTATTGAACGATACGTCTAGACAGACAGACACAGCATTCATAAAGTCGATCCCGCTTATTGAACGATGTGTCTAGAAGGATAGACACAATATTCGTAAAGATAGAAATGGCATTCAGAAAGTCAATCACGTTTATCAAACGATACGTTTAGATAAGATAGACACAGCATTATTTTAAAAAGCAGATCACACTTTTTAATCCATACGTTGAGATAGGAAGACAGAACAATCAAAACGTCGATCACGCTTATATTAAACGATACGTCTAGAAAAAATAGACATAGACGCCAATTGATAAGTACAAACCACCCCAAAACAATAGTTATCAGGAGGCTAACTGGAGTGGACCCGTGTTCCTTTATTTTTTTGTTTATTTATTTTTACCCAAGATGGCGGCCCTGATTATCATGCTGCGGCGGCAGCTGCTTTCAAAACTGTAGAGAAGTTAAGAAAAACCTGTCTTTTGTTTGTTTGTTATTGCGTTTAAAACTTTCCAAGCGTTGTGATTTTATCCACTATCTCATTATGTCAATGTGGGATCAATTGACCGGGGATTTTGTTTCAAATTTTTTTTTAGCGGCACGCTTCATGAGAACAACCTACCAATGTTGGACATCAAAAAAAGTATTAATTTGCGCTGCATGCTGCCTGCGATTAAAAAAAAAATACGTTAAGCCGAATTCATTCTCACTGAACGTAACGCAAACGAGCGTCTGTTAAACCCGACCGGGGTTTTGACAGGAACAAAACGCTTGAAAACAGCTTGCGATGTCAGAAATGATGATGAAAAGCATCCAGTCCCACTCTAAACTCAAGTCACGTGTCTATTTTTTCACTTTCTTTGTATTCCGGATACGACCTCTCACCGTGACGGTCATGGACACACACACGCTCATTAAAGGAAAACGTGACTGCTCACGTCTACCAACCTCTTCATTAGCTCAGTCGGTAGAGCGCCGGGTTAACAGTGGGATCGGATCTAAATCTTACCAGCGCGGTTTTACGATGATGTCAGGATACCCGCCTAGAGCCTGCATGCACTAAGGTGCAGGCCTACCATTTCGTTTAATGCGCCAAAGTGCTTGTCACAGTTTACATCGTTCAAAATTTTTTTTTTTTGAAGTTGTTTATTCTTTAAATTATTGACGATATCTAGTTCACTTGAGAATTTAATTAAAAAATATATAATTAAAAAAAAAAAAAACGTAAGAGAGGCAATGAATTCAAGTGCAAGTCGGATTCAAGACGAATATCAAATCACGTTACTGGCACCAGTTCAAAAACGTGTAAGGGATCTACCTTGATAAGGAATTTTAAGTGACTTCAAAATTATTGAAATCATCTTCAAAATTATTGAAATTATCTCCCTTGAAAAGAAATTTCAGTGACTTCACAAACCGTCAGTAGTATCGCCCTTGAGAAGAAAATCAAATGGTGAGTGGCGAGGAGTGTGGGTGCGGCCGAACGCATAGCGTCACAGACTGTCACCGCATAATTCATGAGCGAGTTTCAAAGCAGATTGACTCACACACACACACACACACACACTCTCTCTCTCTCTCTCTCTCTCTCTATATATATATATATATATATATATATATATATATATATATATATATATTTCTCTCTCTCTATCTCTCTCCCCCTCCCTTCCTGTTGTCTGCCTTTTTCTATCGCTCTCTCTTTTTATGGTATTACAAAAAAAAATAATTTTGGGACCAACCGCACAGAGCGCATCCTTTCAAGCGGCGAGTGTAACTTCCAACATCAAAACAATGTTGAACTATACATTAACAATTATGGCCAACCTGAATTTTTCACACCGGTAACGTTTTTGCGCCTCACGTGTGCAAAGTTCTTGGCTTTGCCAACCGGCTAAAAATAAAGAAGAAAATTTGATAAAATGAACTTTGCATGTTCGCAGCTGCACTGATGCGCACTTTAAACTCTTCTAGCGCTTCCTTGTTGTCGTGTTTGGCAATTGATGTTTCAATGGAAACCGACAATTCTGTACTATCCTAATCTGTTTTTAGATTCTTTTAAACGCTTATAAGAAAGCTGTGAATGTTCGCATTCAGTGCATAAAGTGCACTGCCTTGCTGATAGTCTAATTCACGCAGTTATTTAAACCTATTCTACATAATGATGAATGTCTAAAAAAAAAAAAAAAAAAGAAAAAAAGGGAAATAAATAAATCTGGAAATATATTTGGATTTTGTAAAATAAGTTAACTTTAATAGTTACTTTTGGTAAATCCAAATCTATTTCCAGATTTAAAAAAAATCGATTCATATTGATCTGCAGGCCGATAGTATATATTTTTCACCAGTCCATTCCAAGGCACAAGAACAGAGACCGCAATTTAGTAACGATAAAACACACTCACAAACAAAACAACCTACATCGTAAATGTCATCATGAAAAAGTCGTTTAAAAAAAAGTCTTCTAGGGGAAGAGAACAAAATGCAGTTTAAAAACAAAAACAAAAACAAAAAACAACCTATAACGCATATATTTTCGTTAAAAATTGTTGTAGGGACAGCGAACGAAATTCTACCATGAAAAAAAAGTTATTGATCTACAGCGTAAACGTCTTAGAGAAAACTCTACATCAGTACAGTCTAGAGACAAAGGTTCAGAGATGAAAAGTGTGGAGAGATATACAAACAAAAACCAATATAAACCAATAAGATTCACGATCGCAAATCTTCTTGAAGTCTCCAAAAGTCTATCCCAAGACATCATTAATTTCTGGTGTGGGTTACAGATCTTTTAGTCGTCTTCAATCATTTCCCTTTCTATCTTACACCCACAACCTAAGATTATTCAAAGATCTCCGTAGGAATTAGAAGAAAGAGATGAAGTCATGACGTGATTTCTCCTTAACAACGCCTAGTTACTGGTTCTAAACAAACTGTTCTTTACCGCCGCCAATCAGCAAACTAATGTATCCGAGGTGCATTGGGAACAAAATAATATCGACAGATATAAGTCAGAGCTGCTATTTTTTTTTTTTTTTTTTTTTTTGGCCTTCTGTGATGAGGAGAAAAACACATTGCTTGATATCATATTTGCGACTGTGACAAGCTCCGACACCTATTTTGTTCTCAGACCGTTTAGAACCGGCAATGACGTCATACCTTCTCTACCTATTGAGACGAAAGATCGCACTGAAATCTGAAGGACGTCAGTCTCTAATATTGGAGGGGGAATAAAAACAAAACACTCCTCCAGCTAATTCTGTACTTTTCCGACCTAATTTATAGATCCTCTCAACATTCATTGTAACTTATTAAAAGAGGTTATGAAAAAAAAAAGTGCAAAGAGATGCGCTGCCCTGCAGCAATCTAGGAAATCGATTATTTCTGTACGTTGCCAATCTGTTTTTAGATCCTTTTAAACGCTTATTAGAAAGATGCGAATTTTCGCATTAAGCGCATAAAAGTGCACTGCCTTACGGGAATTCTTAGCCGCGCAGTTGCGTCATTTAAACCTACATGATTTGAATGTTCAAAAAATAAATAAATAAATAAATAAATAAATAAATAAATAAATTCTATAAATAGATTTGGATTTTTACAAATTTAGCCAACCATAATGATTCTTATTGTACTGACGCAAAAATGACCCTTTACATATATACACACACATAAAGAATCTAAAATTAGATAAGGAATTTCCGAAATGAAGCGACTCTTCTTACTAGCGTCCCCCTCACCTTGTGGGCGTTCCTGCGGAAGAAGGCCTTGCAGGACTCGCAGGAGACCGCGTTGAAGTTGTAGCCGAGCGCCTTGTCACCGCAAACCAGGCAGATTTTCTCCGGCTTGCCGTGCGACGCCGAACTCACGTCCATGTCGGACGTGCTACACAGGTCTGCCTGCGGGAGAAAAACAGAGACTATTACATATAGATACCGACATGAGGGATAAAACGTTATGCATATGGAGTTAGTGCGGCGAGAGAGAGAAAGAGAGAGAGAGAGAGAGAGAGAGAGAGAGAGAGAGAGAGAGAGAGAGAGAGAGGAGGGGAAGGGAGAGGGGGGATAGAGAGATATACAGGGAAAGAGAGAGGAGGGGGAAGAGAGAGAGACAGAGAGAGAGAGAGTGAGAGAGAGACACAGAGAGACAGACAGAGAGAGAGAGAGAGAGAGAGAGAGAGAGAGAGAGAGAGAGAGAGAGAGAGAGAGAGAGAGAGAGAAAATACAATTCTTTTTAACGGTAAACAGGAAAAAAAACAAAACTCTCGGACATTAAATTAGAGAAGGAAACGCTAAGCCGAAGGAGAATCATGCCTTCAACAATTATCGAAGACAAAAGAGCAGAACAAAGGACTTGTGGTAAGGTCGAAATCTCCTCTCACTTTTTGACTCTATTTTTCTGTCTCTCCATCATTCTCTCCTCGGCAAATATTATGTTCATCCATTTTATTCCTCCGCATCTCGCAAAAAACCCATGGCTACATAATAATTATATCGTATTTAATCAGTGACCTCTTTCTCCTCTTCTTATTGGGAACGTGATTTCACAATGAGGAAGACTACGGTTTCGCTACCTAGCTGGAAGTCCCGGGCTCAACTTGAACTTGTTCTTGGCGGGTGAGGTGATAGCATCAACAAGAACCAACACTGGTCAAATGAAATTTGTATCACATCAGCGGAAACAAGACACTTACCGTTGAGAAAACATTCACAGCGAAATTACCTAGTTTTGTGTATTACGTCTTCAAAATGCGTCGGATTGTTGAACAGAACTCACGACTTCCAACAAAGTGACATGATCCTTTGAAAAAAATGGCATTTCTTATTCTTGTTCACCCATCCCCCGACATTTCACTACTCTATTTCCTACCTAGAGCAAAAAAACAACTATTTCGTGCGAATATAAATATAATAATGATGATGATAACAACAATAGCAAAAAAAAAGAAGAAGAAGAAGAAGAAGAAGAAGAAGAAGAAGAAGAAGAAGAAGAAGAAGAAGAAGAAGAAGAAGAAGAAGAAGAAGAAGAAGAAGAAGAAATAAAATAAAACCAGAACAAATATTTATGATATAACTCAAAGTCCTTGTCGTATTCTATGAGATAACGTCGTGAAAAGTTTAGCGCACCCCGTTCTTTTTAAATCAAAATTTAAATCGGTTGCTTAACTCAATGTGCCGGGAGGAAAAATAAACAAAACGAGGCCAAAATAATCAGTTTATTACCAATGTCTTTTAATTTCCATCTCAATACGCGGGAAAAAAATACTTGGACTGTATAATGATTTCTTTCAACTTGTTCGATTATTATAATTAAAAAAAAATGGTATGAAAAAAAAAAAAAAGGGAATGGCGATGCTTTCAAAATCATTCTATTCAAGATTAGATTAAATTGTTGAACAATTTACATTACAACCTTATTTCAGGTATTGATTTTCAGAATTTTGCTTTCTTTGAAAAGTACTGTTGGTCTGTGCCTGTCTCTCTCTCTCTCTGTCTTTCAGACTCTCTCTCTCTCTCTCTCTCTCTCTCTCTCTCTCTCTCTCTCTCTCTCTCAATCTATCTCTATCTTTCTCTAAGTTTCTTTCCGTCCCTTTCTAATTGTTTTTCTGTCTTTACTACCATTTTTGCACCCTTTGTTACTCTGACTTTCTCTCTCTCTCTCTCTCTCTCTCTCTCTCTCTCTCTCTCTCTCTCTCTCTCTCTCTCTCTCTCTCTTCACTCTCCACAACACCTCTCACCCTCTCTCTTTCTGCTCTTCTCGTGGTCACTCTTTCTGTCCCCTCTCTTCTACTCTTTTCTATCGCCTATCTGCCTTATCTGTCTTCTGTCTGGTCCCCATCAACACCCTAAAGAGTGAGTGAGCGAAAAACAAGGTAAGTAGGAAGAGGTGGGAAAAGAGCGAGACAGTAGAGAGGACGGAGACAGAAAGAGACAAACAGGAAGCCATAGCGAGCCAATAAGAGAGGATAAGGAGCGAGAGCCGGAGGGAGAGAAAGAATGTAATTACAGGCGAGTCGTATAATAAGCGGGGAGAAGAAAGCGCACTAAGAACTCAGACCTGAGAACAGGAACACCTCACACAATCACTAATTATTCTGTAGCAAAAATCGAGAAACTATATCCACATTACCACACAAAGAATGGAACATCCGGGCAGCGAAGGAGGATATACAAAACCAGCCACACACGAAAAAAAACAAAAAACAAACAAACAAACAAAACACAACAATCTATAGGAGCACAATATTGTCCCGAAGATGACAGAGATTCTTTCATAATAATAATAATAATGATGATGATGATGATAATGATGATGATGATGATGATGATGATGATAATAAACATAAATAATAATAATAATAATAATAATAATAATAATAATAATAATAATAATAATAATAATAATAATAATAATAATAATAATAATAACAATAATAATATTGTTATTATTATCATTATTATGTTATTTATTTATTTATTATTTCTTTGAATTTCATTTTCTTTTTAAATTATTTATATTACCACTACTTGGATTAACGCTAAAGTCACTTACTTTATCATACAACACTTTATCTTCCTAAGGTTACTGGTCTAATCTAGACCCTAGATCTAATAATACTGGAGGCTTTAGGCATCCAGATAAGCTATTCGTTGATGCACAGCAGCTAGCAGTGACTGTCGCGTAGACTTGTGTTATCGGGGACTCTGCCTCTTTGTAACGTACAGGCAGAACTACGGACACAGTGGAGTGAAATAGCGTGACTGAACGCTTTAGGGTGGGAGGATAAAGGAAGGTGTATGCACCATGCACTAGGCTGAGAGAGAGAGAGAGCGAGAGAGAGAGAGAGAGCGAGAGAGAGAGAGAGAGAGAGAGAGAGAGAGAGAGAGAGAGAGAGAGAGAGAGAGAGAGAGAGAGAGAGAAGGTGCGGGGAAAGGGTGAGAACGGTATAAAAACAAAGTTTGTAAAAAAAAAAAAATAATAATAATACTATTTTTCTTAACATAATTACGAAAATAATTATAATCATTATTTCGATCATCAACACTGTTATCATCAACATCATCATCATAATCAATACCACCTTAATATTATTATCCTCATTATCATTTCAGCAACATCATCATCATCACAAACAACATAGGGACACGATTATTATTACTATTATTTTTATTTATTTTTTTTTTCAACTTTTAAAGTCACCCAAATAAATTATCTTCTAGTTACAAAAAATGAAATATCTTCTTTTTTTACGTAGAAACAGTAAATATCAAGTCTGTATGGGGCACAGAAACGCCAAAAAGACCCCCAAAAAAAACTTGAAAACTCATAAGCCCGGATTTTATTACTGAGATTTCAGGAAGGAAATGTGTTACACACACACACACACACATACACACAAAACAAACAAACAAAAAACGTACAATTTTTTTTAACCCCTGTCTTAATTTTGCGCGTCTTGAATTTATTTTAAACACTGACAAGACTTCCTTGTTAACTTACATTGCCGATCTTTTCGTTTGCTTGTTTGTTTGCTACATTAACTACACGTAGACAAAAAAAAAAAAAAAAAAAAAAAACAACAACCAAAAAACAGCCTGCTTTCATTTGCACTTCTATCAGCAGCTGTTACAGAGCACGTCTGTAGATGTATTCATGCTCTCCATTGTGTGTGTGCGTGTGTAAGTGTGATTTTCTTTCTTTCTTTCTTTTTTTTTTTTTAATTACTTTTCTTTTTAAGCTGACACGTGCACGGAAACTAAAAGAGAGAAACAAAGAAACAGAGATGATATGCTATTATGACCATTATAATCAGTTGGTTTTTTTTCAATGTGAAAACGATGAGGACCACTAATCATACCGTGAAGTAGACCGTGTCTGTAATACCACTAAGTTCAAACCTCACGCCGCCCCTGTATGTGGCGAGTTTCGTTCTCGGCCCTGACACCTCCGCCATGATGAAAGGACTAAGATGGCTGCCCCCGCCTTGCCCGTTTTTTTTTTTAACTGCCACTACATCAGTCTGTACTATGACAATCCGTGCTTTCGTTTTTTTTCCCCCGTCTGTCTGTCTGTCTCTCTCTGTCTCTGTCTCTCTCTCTCTCTCTCTCTCTCTCTCTCTCTCTCTCTCTCTCTCTCTCTCTCTCTCTCTCTCTCTCTCCATCTCTTCTTTTTTCAAATCTTTCTATTCATTAATTTTTTTCAACACACCTCTTTCTATTAATATCTCTGTCGTATTTCAATCCATTTCCTCTCCATCTATCTCTTTATTTCTTTACCTATTTACCTCTTTTCTATCTCTCTCTCTCTGTCTCTCTGTGTGTCTCTCTCTTCAAAGCCATCACAGGTTCAGTGTGTTATCTCAGACCATAGAGAGAGAGCAACTTCGAGTTGCTTTCAGGTCGTCAGATCTCTGTAACGGACCATAATAATAATCCTAGCACTGTAGCAGACCCACATTACAATACACAACCATCCTGATAAATACATGTACCACGGTTCTGTACAACCATTGTTCTATAGCTTAAATTCAAAACAATCTAGACATAAGAAGTCCTACATCACATAACTACCCTTGTGGATATTTGAGTAACAATTCTGCATAAGCATTGTTCTATAGATTAAACCCATCCAGATCCAGAAAGTCGTCAACCGTTAAGCAATTATACAAGTTTCAGAATCGTTCGAAGAATAGTTAGCTAAGCTTAATATCTTCTGTAAAACAAAAATTCATTTACAGATCCTGCCCAACATTCATTATCATGTAGTTTAATTTCCTACACTTTTCCAAATGCTTTATCCCTAGATATCAATGCTTTGATAATTGAATAAATGGGATTTGTTTTTTTTGTGCTGGTTTTGAAAGCTGTCCAATGAGAGATTGTTGTTTCGATTTGACTGTTGCATGATATAACCTGTCCACAATCATGTGGAGATCGCAGGTCTTTTGCTTTTCGTATCTCAAACATAAGCCCTCCACTTCATACCTTTTCTGTTTTAAAGCCTTGAAATTCCTCTACATCATTCCATCTGAGAGGAAGAGGTAGGTAGATAGGCATATAGATAGATGATGATTTAAAATGGTACTAACATATTGAATGAAAGTGCTCGACAACAAGGAGCGGGATTGATAATTATGAAATGCCTGGATTAGGGTTTTGCCATGAGAGAAGGAGAGCGTTTCCTTTCTTCGGTTCAGCGACGGTTTCTCCGTTAATTCTCCTGCTGGTTACATAAAAAGCGTTTCCTACCCAGGAATGTTGTCACTTCGCCACATCCGCCATGTGAGAGCAACAGGGCTCGAAACACCAGAGTGATGGCAAGGTCTTAGTCCGGGTATTTCATAATTATTAGATAGATAGATAGGGTGCGGAAAGGGAGAACAAGATAATTATAATTAAAATGAGGATAAAAAAAGAGAGGAAATAAGAACGAGGCAGACCAATAATGTTTCCTTTATCTCAAGCTTTCACCTGCCCACATCCCTGATGCTAATTATAATAACTATAATAAATATAAATATCCACGTGTTGGCCTTCACCGTCGGGTAACCAACTTGTCTGCACGTGTCTCATGTGTCACATACCAGCAGCCAATCAGCCACAAGACCTTCTATAAATCATCGCAAGGTCGAAGGTGAAGCCAGGTCACGATAGCTTTGCGCTCCTTGATGCTAGATCTAACTGCTGTTACAGGATTATAATAACTGAAGTTACATTGCCATGTCTGTTTTCACAGATGCGCCAGTTCAAATAGACTCATGTTAAATGTCAACTCTAACGATGATTAATTCTAGTCCCATGAATTACTTGGTTCGGCTTTTATTTCATGTGCTTTCACGATAATATTCTGTGCGCCCCCCCCCCTGGGTACAGACAAGATCGTGCGTGGTTTTTAAGAGGAGCAGAGAGTAAGTGTGTGTGAGAGAGAGAGAGAGAGAGAGAGAGAGAGAGAGAGAGAGAGAGAGAGAGAGAGAGAGAGAGAGAGAGAGAGAGAGAGAGAGAAAGAGAGAAAGGAAAAAGATGAAATTAGCTATCAACGATCCTTGCAAGTTGATACTCATTCATCGAAAGATATTCAAGAATAAGTTTTTTCAACAACAATATATTTCTTCCATTGCAGAACCAAAAAAATAAATAACTTTCCAGAACATTGATTATTTTTCGCAATTTTTCTTTACGCGTGAGAGTAATAGTATATAACATGATCTCAGGATTCAACCGTTTTGAATTGAAATTCAGTATTGTCTGTATCACACATTACGAAATATTCGTAGATTTAAACAATAAGGTGGATTATTCCGTTCATTTTGCTTTTACATATTTAAAAAAAAAAAAAAAACGCCGATACACACACACACACACACAAAGACAAAAACCATTACTTTCTCTCCAGGCAAATTTACAGCTAAGAAACGAATGTTCTGTCCAAGTTATAGGCCAGCCTGTGTTGTAATTATGCTGTTTGTCAAAGCAATGCCGATGTAATAACCCCGTTTTTTTGGCCGCGTTAATGATTATCACGAGAAATATTTTCGCTCGCTGGAGACACATTAGGGCTAATTACCGCACATGACGTTTTAAACAATTTTCAAGAAAAGGAAAACCTCCTTCGTGACCAGTGCTGAATCAGTGATAGACAATTTATAACTATATCGCTTCTAAAGTTTCCAACAACACAGTAAACATTTTATAATTCTCTCGTTTCCAGCTACACAGTAAACAATCTATAATTCTCTCGTTTCCAGCTACACAATAAACAATCTATAATTCTCTCTTTTCTAGCTACACAATAAACAATCTATAATTCTCTCTTTTCTAGCTACACAATAAACAATCTATAATTATATCGCTCCTAGAGTTTATAGCTACACAATTAACAATCTATAACTCTCTCGTTTCCAGCTACACAATAAACAATCTATAATTCTCTCTTTTCTAGCTACACAATAAACAATCTATAATTATATCGCTCCTAGAGTTTATAGCTACACAATTAACAATCTATAACTCTCTCGTTTCCAGCTACACAATAAACAATCTATAATTCTCTCTTTTCTAGCTACACCATAAACATTCTATAATTCTCTCTTTTCTAGCTACACAATAAACAATCTATAATTCTCTCTTTTCTAGCTACACAATAAACAATCTATAATTCTCTCTTTTCTAGCTACACAATAAACAATCTATAATTATATCGCTCCTAGAGTTTTTAGCTACACAATTAACAATCTATAATTCTCTCGTTTCCAGCTACACAATAAACAATCTATAATTATATCGCTCCTAGAGTTTATAGCTACACAATTAACAATCTATAATTCTCTCTTTTCTAGCTACACCATAAACATTCTATAATTCTCTCTTTTCTAGCTACACAATAAACAATCTATAATTCTCTCTTTTCTAGCTACACAATAAACAATCTATAATTCTCTCTTTTCTAGCTACACAATAAACAATCTATAATTATATCGCTCCTAGAGTTTTTAGCTACACAATTAACAATCTATAACTCTCTCGTTTCCAGCTACACAATAAACAATCTATAATTCTCTCTTTTCTAGCTACACAATAAACAATCTATAATTCTCTCTTTTCTAGCTACACAATAAACAATCTATAATTCTCTCTTTTCTAGCTACACAATAAACAATCTATAATTCTCTCTTTTCTAGCTACACAATAAACAATCTATAATTCTCTCTTTTCTAGCTACACAATAAACAATCTATAATTCTCTCTTTTCTAGCTAGACAATAAACATTCTATAATTCTCTCGTTTCCAGCTACACAATAAACAATCTATAATTCTCTCTTTTCTAGCTACACAATAAACAATCTATAATTCTCTCGTTTCCAGCTACACAATAAACATTCTATAATTCTCTCGTTTCCAGCTACACAATAAACAATCTATAATTCTCTCTTTTCTAGCTAGACAAAAAACAATCTATAATTCTCTCGTTTCCAGCTACACAATAAGCATTCTATAATTCTCTCGTTTCCAGCTACACAAAAAACAATCTATAATTCTCTCGTTTCCAGCTACACAAAAAACAATCTATAATTCTCTCGTTTCCAGCTACACAATAAACAATCTATAATTCTCTCTTTTCTAGCTACACAATAAACAATCTATAATTCCTTTTCTAGCTACACAATAAACATTCTATAATTCTCTCGTTTCCAGCTACACAATAAACAATCTATAATTCTCTCTTTTCTAGCTACACAATAAACAATCTATAATTCTCTCGTTTCCAGCTACACAATAAACATTCTATAATTCTCTCGTTTCCAGCTACACAATAAACAATCTATAATTCTCTCTTTTCTAGCTAGACAAAAAACAATCTATAATTCTCTCGTTTCCAGCTACACAATAAGCATTCTATAATTCTCTCGTTTCCAGCTACACAAAAAACAATCTATAATTCTCTCGTTTCCAGCTACACAAAAAACAATCTATAATTCTCTCGTTTCCAGCTACACAATAAACAATCTATAATTCTCTCTTTTCTAGCTACACAATAAACAATCTATAATTCTCTCTTTTCTAGCTACACAATAAACATTCTATAATTCTCTCGTTTGCAGCTACACAATAAACAATCTATAATTCTCTCTTTTCTAGCTACACAATAAACAATCTATAATTCTCTCTTTTCTAGCTACACAATAAACATTCTATAATTATCTCTTTTCTAGCTACACAATAAACAATCTATAATTCTCTCTTTTCTAGCTACACAATAAACAATCTATAATTCTCTCTTTTCCAGCTACACAATAAACAATCTATAATTCTCTCTTTTCTAGCTACACAATAAACAATCTATAATTCTCTCTTTTCTAGCTACACAATAAACAATCTATAATTCTCTCTTTTCTAGCTACACAATAAACAATCTATAATTCCCTCTTTTCTAGCTACACAATAAACAATCTATAATTCTCTCTTTTCTAGCTAGACAATAAACATTCTATAATTCTCTCGTTTCCAGCTACACAATAAACAATCTATAATTCTCTCTTTTCTAGCTACACAATAAACAATCTATAATTCTCTCGTTTCCAGCTACACAATAAACATTCTATAATTCTCTCGTTTCCAGCTACACAATAAACAATCTATAATTCTCTCTTTTCTAGCTAGACAAAAAACAATCTATAATTCTCTCGTTTCCAGCTACACAATAAGCATTCTATAATTCTCTCGTTTCCAGCTACACAAAAAACAATCTATAATTCTCTCGTTTCCAGCTACACAAAAAACAATCTATAATTCTCTCGTTTCCAGCTACACAATAAACAATCTATAATTCTCTCTTTTCTAGCTACACAATAAACAATCTATAATTCTCTCTTTTCTAGCTACACAATAAACATTCTATAATTCTCTCGTTTCCAGCTACACAATAAACAATTTATAATTCTCTCTTTTCTAGCTACACAATAAACAATCTATAATTCTCTCTTTTCTAGCTACACAATAAACATTCTATAATTCTCTCTTTTCTAGCTACACAATAAACAATCTATAATTCTCTCTTTTCTAGCTACACAATAAACAATCTATAATTCTCTCTTTTCCAGCTACACAATAAACAATCTATAATTCTCTCTTTTCTAGCTACACAATAAACAATCTATAATTCTCTCTTTTCCAGCTACACAATAAACAATCTATAATTCTCTCTTTTCTAGCTACACAATAAACAATCTATAATTCTCTCTTTTCTAGCTACACAATAAACAATCTATAATTCTCTCTTTTCTAGCTACACAATAAACAATCTATAATTCTCTCTTTTCTAGCTACACAATAAACAATCTATAATTCTCTCTTTTCTAGCTACACAATAAACAATCTTTAATTCTCTCTTTTCTAGCTACACAATAAACAATCTATAATTCTCTCTTTTCTAGCTACACAATAAACAATCTATAATTCTCTCGTTTCCAGCTACACAATAAACATTCTATAATTCTCTCTTTTCCAGCTACACAATAAACATTCTATAATTCTCTCGTTTCCAGCTACACAATAAACAATCTATAGTTCTCTCTTTTCTAGCTACACAATAAACAATCTATAATTCTCTCTTTTCTAGCTACACAATAAACAATCTATAATTCCCTCTTTTCTAGCTAGACAAAAAACAATCTATAATTCTCTCGTTTCCAGCTACACAATAAACATTCTATAATTCTCTCTTTTCCAGCTACACAATAAACATTCTATAATTCTCTCTTTTCCAGCTACACAATAAACAATCTATAATTCTCTCGTTTCTAGCTACACAATAAACAATGTATAATTCTCTCGTTTCCAGCTACACAAAAAACAATCTATAATTCTCTCGTTTCCAGCTACACAAAAAACAATCTATAATTCTCTCGTTTCCAGCTACACAATAAACATTCTATAATTCTCTCTTTTCCAGCTACACAATAAACAATCTATAATTCTCTCGTTTCCAGCTACACAAAAAACATTCTATAATTCTCTCGTTTCCAGCTACACAATAAACAATCTATAATTCTCTCTTTTCTAGCTAGACAAAAAACAATCTATAATTCTCTCTTTTCCAGCTACACAATAAACAATCTATAATTCTCTCGTTTCCAGCTACACAATAAACATTCTATAATTCTCTCGTTTCCAGCTACACAATAAACATTCTATAATTCTCTCGTTTCCAGCTACACAATAAACAATCTATAATTCTCTCTTTTCTAGCTACACAATAAACATTCTATAATTCTCTCTTTTCTAGCTACACAATAAACAATCTATAATTCTTTCGTTACTAACGTTACACTTTAAATATTCTATTCTCTAGTTTCTAATGGTACCAGCTACACGATAAATATTGTATCCAATAGTTTCTAGCGTTACCAGCTACACTATAAATTCTATTCTCTCCTTTCCTATGTTTCCAAGTTACAACGCGCAATGTTTTATTATTTATTTATTTTAATTTTTTTTTTATTTTTCACTTTGATATTCGCCATTAAATTAAAACAAATTTCGCGCATTTCAAACCGCTTTTAGATGGATAAAACTGTAAATAATTTCTTTTGATAGTTTGCCACATGAATTAAAATCAGTCACAAGCAGGTGGTCTAGGGCCTTCTCTGCGTATCAAACTAGCTCGCAGGAATGAACTAAAAAAAAAAAAATCAAACAAAGAAAAAAAAAAAAAAAAAAAAAAGACCACGACACACACACACACTCAAGTGCACATGTGAAAATCGAATCCGTCAAAACATTTTCCATGAAATTAAGGATAGCACAATCTTCTGCTAATGTTTATTTAACACACCATCTTTCATCACCTTCAGCCCCTTTTTATTTTTTGGTTATTTGCCTTGAAAATCGGTCACCTACTCAACGTGCCGGTGGGGGGAAGAGAGATTGCAGAATCGATCTCAGCTTCTGCCATAGTTTGATGCAGGTCGAGTTGACCGGTCGAATACCTTTCCCATCAGCCAGGACTGTCGTGACGCCCAAGGAGTGATGTCCAGTCCTCTCTCTCTCTCTCTCTCTCTCTCTCTCTCTCTCTCTCTCTCTCTCTCTCTCTCTCTCTCTCTCTCTCTCTCTCTCTCTCTCTCTCTCTCTCTCTCTCTCTCTCTCTCTCTCTTCCTCCCTCCCCTCTCCTTTTTTTTTTTAGTCTTGGCCTCCTCAAGTTGTGGTAAAATTACCTGAATATGAGTTGTTGAGGACACACGCCCAGTATATTCCAAACATCAGTAATAATTCTTACCATCAAAGTTATTAAAAAAAACCGGTTCAGTTCTAGGGTGAGTTGGTGACCAAATAATAGAGCTTCTGCCGTGACAGGTTAATTATGTTGTAGTATTTCTTTACTGCCCTGCAGAATGTTTTGAGCCCCTGTGACAAACTTGTTTCGAGCGGGTTGTATCACAAGTTTAATGATCTTCTAGAAAAGAATCTCCGAGAGACGACCTTGGCTATCGTCTGCGCCATGTCAGGAGCGTCAGGGGGTTACAAGATCACTAAGGCGGGGAGACCCCGGACTGGCTGGACTCGACAGGAGCAGGTTGTATCAAAAGCCTGAAGAGCTCTTGTAGGAACATCTCACGCACGGGGAGGGAGATAACCTTGGCTACCACCGGCGCCATGTCAGGAGTGTTAGGGGGTCACAAGATCACTCAGGCTGCCACCGGCGCCATGTCAGGAGTGTCAGGGGATCACAAGATCACTCAGGCTGCCACCGGCGCCATGTCAGGAGTGTCAGGGGATCACAAGATCACTCAGGCTGCCAACGGCGCCATGTCAGGAGTGTCAGGGGGTCACAAGATCACTCAGGCTGCCACCGGCGCCATGTCAGGAGTGTCAGGGGATCACAAGATCACTCAGGCTGCCAACGGCGCCATGTCAGGAGTGTCAGGGGGTCACAAGATCACTCAGGCTGCCACCGGCGCCATGTCAGGAGTGTCAGGGGATCACAAGATCACTCAGGCTGCCAACGGCGCCATGTCAGGAGTGTCAGGGGATCACAAGATCACTCAGGCTGCCACCGGCGCCATGTCAGGAGTGTCAGGGGGTCACAAGATCACTCAGGCTGCCACCGGCGCCATGTCAGGAGTGTCAGGGGGTCACAAGATCACTCAGGCTGCCACCGGCGTCATGTCAGGAGTGTCAGGGGGTCACAAGATCACTCACTGGCGCCATGTCAGGAGTGTCAGGGGATCAAAAGATCACTCAGGCTGCCACCGGCGCCATGTCAGGAGTGTCAGGGGGTCACAAGATCACTCAGGCTGCCACCGGCGTCATGTCAGGAGTGTCAGGGGGTCACAAGATCACTCACTGGCGCCATGTCAGGAGTGTCAGGGGATCACAAGATCACTCAGGCTGCCACCGGCGCCATGTCAGGAGTGTCAGGGGGTCACAAGATCACTCAGGCTGCCAACGGCGCCATGTCAGGAGTGTCAGGGGGTCACAAGATCACTCACTGGCGCCATGTCAGGAGTGTCAGGGGATCACAAGATCACTCAGGCTGCCACCGGCGCCATGTCAGGAGTGTCAGGGGGTCACAAGATCACTCAGGCTGCCACCGGCGCCATGTCAGGAGTGTCAGGGGGTCACAAGATCACTCACTGGCGCCATGTCAGGAGTGTCAGGGGATCACAAGATCACTCAGGCTGCCACCGGCGCCATGTCAGGAGTGTCAGGGGGTCACAAGATCACTCAGGCTGCCACCGGCGCCATGTCAGGAGTGTCAGGGGGTCACAAGATCACTCAGGCTGCCACCGGCGCCATGTCAGGAGTGTCAGGGGATCACAAGATCACTCACTGGCGCCATGTCAGGAGTGTCAGGGGATCACAAGATAACTCACTGGCGCCATGTCAGGAGTGTCAGGGGATCACAAGATCACTCACTGGCGCCATGTCAGGAGTGTCAGGGGATCACAAGATCACTCACTGGCGCCATGTCAGGAGTGTCAGGGGATCACAAGATCACTCACTGGCGCCATGTCAGGAGTGTCAGGGGATCACAAGATCACTCACTGGCGCCATGTCAGGAGTGTCAGGGGATCACAAGATCACTCACTGGCGCCATGTCAGGAGTGTCAGGGGATCACAAGATCACTCACTGGCGCCATGTCAGGAGTGTCAGGGGGTCACAAGATCACTCAGGCTGCCACCGGCGCCATGTCAGGAGTGTCAGGGGATCACAAGATCACTCAGGCTGCCACCGGCGCCATGTCAGGAGTGTCAGGGGGTCACAAGATCACTTAGGCTGCCACCGGCGCCATGTCAGGAGTGTCAGGGGATCACAAGATCACTCAGGCTGCCACCGGCGCCATGTCAGGAGTGTCAGGGGGTCACAAGATCACTCAGGCTGCCACCGGCGCCATGTCAGGAGTGTCAGGGGGTCACAAGATCACTCAGGCTGCCACCGGCGCCATGTCAGGAGTGTCAGGGGGTCACAAGATCACTCAGGCTGCCACCGGCGCCATGTCAGGAGTGTCAGGGGATCACAAGATCACTCAGGCTGCCACCGGCGCCATGTCAGGAGTGTCAGGGAGTCACAAGATCACTCAGGCTGCCACCGGCGTCATGTCAGGAGTGTCAGGGGGTCACAAGATCACTTAGGCTGCCACCGGCGCCATGTCAGGAGTGACAGGGGGTCACAAGATCACTCAGGCTGCCACCGGCGCCATGTCAGGAGTGTCAGGGGATCACAAGATCACTCAGGCTGCCACCGGCGCCATGTCAGGAGTGTCAGGGAGTCACAAGATCACTCAGGCTGCCACCGGCGCCATGTCAGGAGTGTCAGGGGGTCACAAGATCACTCAGGCTGCCACCGGCGCCATGTCAGGAGTGTCAGGGGATCACAAGATCACTCAGGCTGCCACCGGCGCCATGTCAGGAGTGTCAGGGGGTCACAAGATCACTCAGGCTGCCACCGGCGTCATGTCAGGAGTGTCAGGGGGGTCACAAGATCACTCAGGCTGCCACCGGCGTCATGTCAGGAGTGTCAGGGGGTCACAAGATCACTCAGGCTGCCACCGGCGCCATGTCAGGGATGTTACAATGACACACGGGCAGCGAGGCCAGGACAACCGCGAACTCGAGTAGAGCAGGTTGTCTCATAAGTCTAAAGAGCTTCTGTAGGAACGTCACAAGGCGGGAGACGACCTTGACTACCGTAAGCGTCATGTCAGGAGTGTTAGAACACACAGGCGGTAAGATCTAGACTGCCGAGGATCGAGTAGAGCGGGTTGTTGCCGCTTCAAACAGAACGGAAATCCCTCTCGGGGTTCTCGTCTGTCACCTGGCTCCATGCCTTGCAGGTGGTAGCGAGCGTAAATTCAACTTATCCCCATCATGGTCAAAATAGAACATCTTCACTGACTTTCCCTTTACTCTCAGGGAGAGGCAGCGGGCCTGTAGTCAGGGTATTCCGCTAGCTTGTATTTGTGTTCGAAGCAAGCATATGTCACAGGCCTCTTTCTCATAAAACATCATAGTTTCAAAGACACGATTCCCAGTTAAGGGCGAATCTGGAGAGCTAGGACTTCATCAAACTGGTTTAGTTTTAGCTTGTTTGGCCAGTTATGGCCATTAGATTACTAGATTGGCGTGTAGCGGCAAATGTTTGAATCTTACTTGAAATACCATAACACAGTGAATAAGCTAAGCCCAGTCCCAACAGCGCTAGAATGGCGTGTAGCGGAAGTTTGAATCTTACTTGAAATGCCATATGACAGTAAATAAGCTAAGCCCAGTCCCAACAGCGCTAGATTGGCGTGTAGCAGCAAGAGTTGGATCTAACCTGAAATGCCATATGACAGTAAATAAGCTAAGCCCAGTCCCAACAGCGCTCGATTGGCGTGTAGCTGCAAGATTTTGAATCTTACTTGAAATGCCATATGACAGTAAATAAGCTAAGCCCAGTCCCAACAGCGCTCGATTGGCGTGTAGCTGCAAGATTTTGAATCTAACCTGAAATGCCACATGACAGTAAATAAGATAAGCCCAGTCCCAAGATCACTAGACCGAAGCGTAGCGGTGAGGTTTGAATCTAGTCTAGCATTCAACATCATAACGACAGTGTATGACTGCGCCCAACCTGAAGGCCGCCAGATTGGCGTGTAGCGGCATGGCCTTGCGCAAAGGAATCACAGCGTCGGATGAAAGAAGATCGGAGTTTGAATCCTGGCTAGGTCAATTACGGCGTGAAATGCTCAAAAGTGGCTACTGAATGAAACGTGTTTCCTGTGAACTGGCGCTGGCATACGCAGTGCAACAATCGGCGGAAGATCTTGCCACGCCTGCTGAAAGACGAGCAGCCGGGTGAGTCCTTAACTGTTCACTGATGTGTTAAGAAAGACATATTGGTCGGTTCATAACCTCGAATACGCTCTAGATTTGGCGATACGGACGCTCATTTTAATTATTATTCGATGAAGGAGGAGGAGGGGAAAGGGGGGTGGGGAGAGAGAGAGAGAGAGAGAGAGAGAGAGAGAGAGAGAGAGAGAGAGAGAGAGAGAGAGAAAGGAGGGACCAAACTTATTGAGATCCCGGCTTCAGTACAAGAGAGTCAATGTCCTTGCTCCTATTCTAAGCTGTCTGAGTACACAGACGGTGAAGTTTTCCAGATCTGGCGAGCTACACGCTGGGTCATTGAACGGTTGGAGAGGTAATTACAGGCTTTAGTCACTGTGGGAGCAAGACAGAACCTGCCTTATACTTAAACTATCTATGATCTGGAGGCTGAATATGTTAAAGAGAGGAGGGAGGGCGGGTGAGAGAGAGAGAGAGAGAGGGGGGGTTGAGAAAGGGTGTATATGTGAGAGAGAGAGAAAGAGAGAAATAGAAAGATGGGGAGAGAGAGAGAGAGAGAGAGAGAGAGAGAGAGAGAGAGAGAGAGAGAGGGGGGATTGAGAAAGGGTGTATATGTGAGAGAGAGAAAGAGAGAAATAGAAAGATGGGGAGAGAGAGAGAGAGAGAGAGAGAGAGAGAGAGAGAGAGAGAGAGAGAGAGAGAGAGGGGGGGGATTGAGAAAGGGTGTATATGTGAGAGAGAGAAAGAGAGAAATAGAAAGATGTAGAGAGAGAGAGAGAGAGAGAGAGAGAGAGAGAGAGAGAGAGAGAGAGAGAGAGAGAGAGGGGGGATTGAGAAAGGGTGTATATGTGAGAGAGAGAGAGAGAGAAATAGAAAGATGAGAGAGAGAGAGAGAGAGAGAGAGAGAGAGAGAGAGAGAGAGAGAGAGAAGGGGGGGGGGGGATTGAGAAAGGGTGTATATGTGAGAGAGAGAAAGAGAGAAATAGAAAGATGTGGGGAGAGAGAGAGAGAGAGAGAGAGAGAGAGAGAGAGAGAGAGAGAGAGAGAGAGAGAGAGAGAGAGAGAGAGAGAGAGAGAGAGAGAGAGAGAGAGAGAGAGAGAGAGAGAGAGAGAGAGAGAGAGGGCCTACTATGAATTCCGCAAGGCAGCGCACGTGTAGACACTTTTTGCAGGAATTCCTAGCCTTCTAATAAACGGTCTTGGAATAATAGATTAGGAAAGTACAGAATAAAAACTTCGTAAAGATCTTGGTACATGATTATTATTTATACATCGTTTAGACACTTATTGCAGGAATTCCTAGCCTTCTAATAAACGGTCTTGGAATAATAGATTAGGAAAGTACAGAATAAAAACTTCGTAAAGATCTTGGTACATGATTATTATTTATACATCGTTTAGACACTTTTTGCAGGAATTCCTAGCCTTCTAATAAACGGTCTTGGAATAATAGATTAGGAAAGTACAGAATAAAAACTTCGTAAAGATCTTGGTACATGATTATTATTTATACATCGTTTAGACACTTTTTGCAGGAATTCCTAGCCTTCTAATAAACGGTCTTGGAATAATAGATTAGGAAAGTACAGAATAAAAACTTCGTAAACATCTTTGTACATGATTATTATTTATACATCGTTTAGACACTTTTTGCAGGAATTCCTA
The DNA here is from genome assembly GCA_033675545.1 of Elysia crispata. Taxonomy (NCBI): domain Eukaryota; kingdom Metazoa; phylum Mollusca; class Gastropoda; family Plakobranchidae; genus Elysia; species Elysia crispata. The sequence continues at coordinate 901,775 of JAWDGP010003792.1, forward strand.
GCCTTCTAATAAACGGTCTTGGAATAATAGATTAGGAAAGTACAGAATAAAAACTTCGTAAACATCTTTGTACATGATTATTATTTATACATCGTTTAGACACTTTTTGCAGGAATTCCTAGCCTTCTAATAAACGGTCTTGGAATAATAGATTAGGAAAGTACAGAATAAAAACTTCGTAAAGATCTTTGTACATGATTATTATTTATACATCGTTTAGACACTTTTTGCAGGAATTCCTAGCCTTCTAATAAACGGTCTTGGAATAATAGATTAGGAAAGTACAGAATAAAAACTTCGTAAAGATCTTTGTACATGATTATTATTTATACATCGTTTAGACACTTTTTGCAGGAATTCCTAGCCTTCTAATAAACGGTCTTGGAATAATAGATTAGGAAAGTACAGAATAAAAACTTCGTAAAGATCTTTGTACATGATTATTATTTATACATCGTTTAGACACTTTTTGCAGGAATTCCTAGCCTTCTAATAAACGGTCTTGGAATAATAGATTAGGAAAGTACAGAATAAAAACTTCGTAAAGATCTTTGTACATGATTATTATTTATACATCGTTTTTAATAATTATTATTTTGTAGAATAACATGAATGCACAGCTATGATTTCCAAAGAGATGAAGCTATGTTAGTTTTTTGTTTTTTTTTTTGTTTCGGGAATTCAAACCCTTTCCAGGTGCGTTTAAAAGATAGCATCTTTGAGTGAGACCTTTGAGAAAATAATTAGCTAATTTTGAAAAAAAAAATCTAATTATGCAAAGCTACGAATTCCGCGAGGCATTGCAACTTAAGCTATTTTTTTTCTTCAATGAATTCATAGGCTCTCTAGATTCTTTTAAAAGCATATTTTAATATTAGATATTAAAGACTATATAGAATTAACCGATATCCCATTGCAACACGTTTTATTCAGGTGAAAGATTCAGCTAAATTTCGACATAGCTCACCTTGCAAGTCCCTAATCAACTGACAGATATTTGTTTTTTTAAATCGCCCCGACCGAATATAAATTAATCTCTGTGCAGGTGCGAATATTTTTGAATGCGTCTTTTTATATATATAATATATATATATATATATATATATATATATATATATATATATATATATATATATATATATATATATCACGGCTGGTACCATAGATTGACGCAGTTTGTAGAAGCTTTCAACTTTTGAGACTAAAGGATGAAGTATAGCGTGAACATTGTGCGCCATTACAAAATTTTGGTAGTGCAGCTAGAGGCAACATTTAAAAAAAAACAAACTAATAGTTCTACAAAGTTTAAGGTCTCCTAAGTCTCTCTAATAGGCGGTATAGCTAGAAGCAACAAAAAACTAATAGTTCTACATAGTTTAACGTCGCCTAAGTCTCTCTACCAGTTTTTGGTGGTACAGCTGGAAGCAACAAAAACAAATAGTTCTACAAATTCTCTCTAACCTATAAACGCTTTTCAAACGCTCACTGTAATGTAGGTGCGAAAGTGACAGAATTCCCCCAAGGCAGTGCACTTTTTGCCACATATTTGAAAGAACTTTAAAGCCATATATATCTAGCGTTTAGACAGATCTTTAAATAGATTGAGAAAAGTGCAGAAACAGCCGTATTCAAGTGTCTCTAGCTCTTGATCCTACATGAAGTGCGTTGCCGTAACTAGGCATCTACGGATAAACAATGGAATGCGGTAATCTAGCTTTAGGGTCTAGATCTAGTACTCCTGTATTCGCATTTGACAATAAATTTCCACAAAAGACCTCAAAGCCTGATTCTTCTTTTTTTTTTTTTAACGGACAAACATTATGCCAATATCCCGGAAAATTTTCGTAATGATCAACATCGACAAGTTCAACTTTTTCAGGATATTTCTATTTTGCGACAAGACTCAGGATCCTAGACCTATTTGCCGTCATCGCGGCGAAGCGTCTAATTACCGGAAGGTGTGCAGAGAATGAGACAGATAATATCATTGGATAAAGCTAAGAGATTCGGTTAACTTATATCAAAGTTAAGTAAACCCCATTCTTCAAAATTATTTTATACTATTATTTTCTATAATATACTATCCTGTAAGTGTAACCAATATGTCTTGAATTCCCGCAAAGCGGTGCACCTTTAGGCACTTTTCGCGTTGTGCTTCGAATTCGAAATACCAGAGACAGCTCCATGACAAAACCTCGTTCTTTTGGGAAGAATTTCGACGCAAAACGCGGCGAGCATCAAACGTGAGGAAAAGAAAAAAATAATGCAACGCTTGAAAATCTTGCTTAGGACATGAGCTAAACCTCTCTTGAAGTATATAAAAAATATTCATTTATGAGTGATGCATTGATAAATTTGTGGCGAAAATTAATGGAGATCAGTAACTGAATTCTCAGTGCACAAATCGACGCCTTAGTTTTTATTTGTTCTATCTCCACATGATGTAGTTTCAAGAAAATGGCTTTTAAACTTTTTCACCTTATACCCATATGTTGGACATAGAACAAATCTAAGAGAACTTGGACCATTTTGCTTGACTGCTAGTTTTAAAATAAATAGGGGCAGATAGATACTTTTAGGGGATGGGAATAACACTAGTTCTAACTAGTGAAACTAGACATAGAACAAATGTAATCTGAGGCGTCGAATATGTAAAGCATTCTATTGCTGAACAGCGCGTGCTCTGATTTAAAGGGAGCTATTCTACGCTGATCATTTTTTTTATTTATCCGTTCGTTTGTTCATGATATTATCAACAACAACAACAACAACAACAACAATAATAATAATAATAATAATAATAATAATAATAATAATAATAATAATAATAATAATAATAATAATAATAATAATAACAATAATAATTATAGTAAATAAATAAATAAATATTATAGTATATACATGTACATATATAATCTTGTATATGTGTGTGTATGTATATGTATATAATTAGAGAGAGAGAGAGATAGAGAGAGATGGAAAGGGAGTAAAATAATAATACTGATTTTATATATATATATAATTATATATCTTCCCATCTCAACCATTAAAACCCGCATCATATTCAAATTGACTGACAGACATTCGTTTCAATCCGACTTTCCGCTCCGTCTCTCAGACAGCACGTGCGTGAAATTAATTTTGCTAGATAAACAGCAGTTTCGCTCATTCCATGCGCAACCTGGCCACCTTGATTATTTTCTTTCAGGAGTGAATCAGACTCCGCGAGCCAGTGAAAGAAACCTCAAAGCAGCGCCCAGGTTTTCATGAGATGATAACCGTCGCGTGTCGGGCTGGTATTGGAATTATCATCATAATAATAATTAATTTTTAATTATTAATCAATCTTTCTTACCCACCACCATCACCGCCATCATCATCATTGTTTATTATTAGTCAAGCCTCAATGCATAACTAAAAAGATAAGAGCCGCCCCTACCACTAGATTCAAAACCTGGACCTCTATGCTGTCAGGCCAGCGCTCTACCGACAAAGCTATCAGGCAAAACCTTTCTCCCTCCCTCTCTTTCTCTCTCTCTCTCTCTCTCTCTCTCTCTCTCTCTCTCTCTCTCTCTCTCTCTCTCTCTCTCTCTCCATCTATCACAACTCTTAAACAGTGAAAATAAAAATATAAAAATTAAAAAAAAAAATAAAATAAAATAAAAAAACAACTTGTTTTTCAAAGCAAACGGCAAGAGAGCTCTCCTGGCGCGTAGGAATGACTGAAAAGCAACACGCGTCTTATCCTGGCAACAAGCTGCGTTCAAACCAGTGGCTGCGGCGTTAGACCGTCCGCCCTGATATCTCAACGACCATTCCTTGAGGGTTCGACCCCAATACGGTCGGTTGATGCGTCTGGGGTCCGACTTCTTCAGCTCGGCACTCCGCAGCGGTGACTTCTTTGGTATGTATCAAAGGCCTGAGATAACCTACAGGTGGACAGACTATTACTATAATAGCAAACAATCCAGCTCGCACGATACTGGGAGGTAACATTTTTTGTTCGGAAACGGAAGTTTTGGCGGGAGGTTCAGTTATCGTTATTGATCCAACCATTCACTGCTTTCTTTCTTTCTTTCTTTCTTTCCTTCTTCACAAATTACCATTTTTCGTAATCTTTAATGAAGCACACGCAGCATAATCGTTACGTATAACCGATTACTTGTATTCACAAAAGTAAGGAATAAAATATTTAATCGTGGTTTAAAAGACTTGGGTGATTAAAGGTCACTTCACTGTCAAGTCTTTGTTTCGGTTATTCTCCCTCTGAATCGACTTTTTTTTTATACCAACAGCTTTCATGCGTTCAAGGGTTCCCAAAACTTGTAGACTAAGGAAATATCATCAAACGATTTTTTCCCAGCATGAATTTCTGTGACGAAAAAAATACCAGTTATCAAGTTTTTGAGAACCGCTGACGCGTTTCGAAGACAAAGACAAACGGGAAAAAAATCGATAATCGTTATCGTACTCTTAATCGTAATTATAGACTCGGTAATTTTTTCTTTCCTTTGGGGGAGGTAAGGAACAAAAGAAAAGAAAAGGGAGGGGAGGGGGGGGGGGTCCCTTTGAATGTGCACATTAAATGCGAAGCCGAGAGAAACCGGATAATACAGTAGTAGTAAACAACTGTTCTGAAAGCTGGATCGATCGCTTAATTATCTCTAGAAACCGTTGATCATTCTGCGTAATCTCTAGACAGTAATCAGGCTGGGCTAGCCGGGAGCTGGGTCGCTCCTTGATCCTATACAAGAGGTGCGCCCTCGCCATGCTTCAAATTATTGATTGCGTCTGTAGACCTAGATCTGCACTGCTTCTATAGAACCAGATCTACAGTGCTTCTGTAGAACTAGAACTATAGGAAAATAACATGGAGGAACCGGGGGGATTCATTTAAATAATCAGATTGAGTGTCGCGATGACGGTTGAAACCAAATATTGTTACGAGCTGGGTTAATGAGTGGGGAGGAGAGAGAGAAGAGGAATGGGGAGGGGAGGGGAAGAATGACAGGGAAGGAGCGATCGGGAGAAAAAGCGGGAGGCGTTTGAAAGTAGGTGTCTGTGTGTGGAAAAAGAGCGAAAAGAATTGGGTTTGTATCTTATAAGGACGAGGGAGAGGGTTTGGAGAGGAAGAGAAAAAGACAAAGACAGGGGGGGAGGGAGAGAGAGAGAGAGAGAGAGTGAGAGAGAGAGAGAGAGAGGGAGAGGGGAGACAAAGAGAGAGAAAGAGAGAGAGAGAGAGAGAGGGCGGGGGGGAGAGAGAAAGAGAAAGAGAAAGAGACAGAGAGAGAGAGAGAGAGAGAGAGAGAGAGAGAGAGAGAGAGAGAGACAGGGAGAGGGAGGGAGGGACAGGGAGAGGGAGGGAGGGAGACAACTTTCTAAGAGGAAGATTGTTAGCTCTTCGCCCGCCGCTCTCACCAGTCGATGTAGCAGCTATCCATCCCATCAATGACATTTTAAATCACAACGTGATCAAAAGAGTTGGGACTCTTTTAAAATGGAACATCGACACAATCAATATGGTGATATCAATCAATCAATCAATCCATCTAAACAAGATTATTGAAAAATCTATGCATAGGGTTTATTCCAAAGAGACGTTATTTGATCAACCTGTCAGTAGTATCAATCAATTAATGAATGAATCAATCAAATTAAGGTAATATAATTATGGTGGGAAAATTTATGAACGAGACCTATTGCAAATCCATGGTCAGCAATCAATCTATTTATCCGTCTAGCTATCAATCTTTTAATGGCCACAAAATTCACTATGACTGATAATAATTGAAACGGAACTTTACTATAAATCCAATCAATCAATCAATCAGGCAATAAATATATCAATCAATCAATCATTCAGGCAGTCAATGTATCAATCATTTTATAACCCCAAATAGAATTTTTAACCAAGGATCAAAAATTCAACTCACCATACGACACCTTCCTTTTTCGGCTTGAACCAGTCAGGTAAAATATCCACCCAGCACAAAGCGTTCTGGGGAAAAGAAGAGGGGAAAAATAAGAAAAAATAAACACAAATTTAGACCAATCAAAACATTTGTTCCGCATCTACCCGAGACCAGTTTTCCACCAAAAAGCAGAAGATCAAACTGGGGTGATACTTAGTTACCAATTTTTGAGCATTCTATTTCCTATCCCATGGCCTCCATCGCTCTATTTGTGAGAACGAGACCTGCTTACTAATTTTCGAGGGTTTTAGTTTCTATTCCACAGCCTCCATCACTCTGTTTGTGACGACATCTGCTTAACAATTTTCGAGGGTTTTAGTTTCTATTCCACGGCCTCCATCACTCTGTTTGTGACGACATCTGCTTAACAATTTTCGAGGGTTTTAGTTTCTATTCCACGGCCTCCATCACTCTGTTTGTGACAACGAGACCTGCTTACTAATTTTCGAGGGTTGAGTTTCTATTCCACTGCCTTCATCGCTCTGTTTGTGACAACGAGACCTGCTTACTAATTTTCGAGGGTTTTAGTTTCTATTCCACGGCCTCCATCACTCCGTTTGTGACAACGAGACCTGCTTACTAATTTTCGAGGGTTTTAGTTTCTATTCCACGGCCTCCATCACTCTGTTTGTGACGACATCTGCTTAACAATTTTCGAGGGTTTTAGTTTCTATTCCACGGCCTCCATCACTCTGTTTGTGACAACGAGACCTGCTTACTAATTTTCAAGGGTTTTAGTTTCTATTCCACAGCCTCCATCACTCTGTTTGTGACGACATCTGCTTAACAATTTTCGAGGGTTTTAGTTTCTATTCCACGGCCTCCATCACTCTGTTTGTGACGACATCTGCTTAACAATTTTCGAGGGTTTTAGTTTCTATTCCACAGCCTCCATCACTCTGTTTGTGACGACAACTGCTTAACAATTTTCGAGGTTTTAGTTTCTATTCCACAGCCTCCATCACTCTGTTTGTGACGACATCTGCTTAACAATTTTCGAGGGTTTTAGTTTCTATTCCACGGCCTCCATCACTCTGTTTGTGACAACGAGACCTGCTTACTAATTTTCGAGGGTTTTAGTTTCTATTCCACTGCCTTCATCGCTCTGTTTGTGACAACGAGACCTGCTTACTAATTTTCGAGGGTTGAGTTTCTATTCCACTGCCTTCATCGCTCTGTTTGTGACAACGAGACCTGCTTACTAATTTTCGAGGGTTTTAGATTCTATTCCATGGCCTCCATCACTCTGTTTGTGACAACGAGACCTGCTTACTAATTTTCGAGGGTTTTAGTTTCTATTCCACGGCCTCCATCACTCTGTTTGTGACGACATCTGCTTAACAATTTTCGAGGTTTTAGTTTCTATTCCACAGCCTCCATCACTCTGTTTGTGACGACATCTGCTTAACAATTTTCGAGGGTTTTAGTTTCTATTCCACGGCCTCCATCGCTCTGTTTGTGACAACGAGACCTGCTTACTAATTTTCGAGGGTTTTAGTTTCTATTCCATGGCCTCCATCACTCTGTTTGTGACAACGAGACCTGCTTACTAATTTTCGAGGGTTTTAGTTTCTATTCCACGGCCTCCATCACTCTGTTTGTGACGACATCTGCTTAACAATTTTCGAGGTTTTAGTTTCTATTCCACGGCCTCCATCGCTCTGTTTGTGACAACGAGACCTGCTTACTAATTTTCGAGGGTTTTAATTTCTATTCCACAGCCTCCATCGCTCTGTTTGTGACAACGAGACCTGCTTACTAATTTTCGAGGGTTGAGTTTCTATTCTACTGCCTTCATCGCTCTGTGGCAATCTGCTTACTAATTTTCGAGGGTTTTAGTTTCTAAGTTTCTATTCCATGGCCTCCGTCGCTCCAGTACGGATGCGATCTGGTGACTATTTTTGAGAGCTCTAAGTTAATTTCTATTCTACGGCCTCCATCGCTCCAGTACGGATGCGACCTGGTGACTATTTTTGAGAGCACTAAGTTAATTTCTATTCCATGGCCCCCATCGCTGCGGTGGCGGCGACATAACTAGTGACTGATTTTTCGAGCGCTTTCATTTTGTACTCCATGGCTTTCAAAACTCTAGTTGCGAGCTAAAAAAAAACCCACTAAAAACAAAACAAAAATCCTAAAAAAACTGTTCCTGTCATGAGGCGAGGTCGTCGCGCACAGCGTGGTGGTCCGAACCACAAGACGCCGGTGGGGCAGATAAGGTTTTTGGGCCATCAGGAAACAGATAAACCTGAGGCAGCTGTTGAATTTGGACCAGCTGCGATTTAATTTGTTACAGCTCACAAACTTGTTTAAGTTGTCGTGTTCAGTTTTCCTTTTTTTTCTGGCTAATTTTTATACCAAACTCTGCTCTAAGCAAGAATATTGATAGCTTCCGCTTTTCGGTTTTCACGTGTTTTAGAGTTAAAGATTTTTGAATAAAAACTGTTACGGCGTTGAAGCAAAACGTTTATTAGAGGTTTTCAACTAGACTTTTTTTTTTTTATTTATATTCCTTTTTCAGGGAAGTGCGAAATTTTTTTTTCCATACCGCCGATATTAAAGAAATAAAAGATTTGGCTGAATTGTGAGAGGTAGACGGAGAAAAGGAAGATGCACTGGTGGAGCAAAAAGCATTGACCTGCTGATTGTGAAGTATGGTGACAGAGGCACGTGGTGAGGGTCACCAATGCCAGCCGGCACAGCACCCCATGGTGGTGACGCATTGTGATAAAGGCATGAGAACTCAGAACCGAGAATATAATATTTGCAGTAGGGTACACACCGACACGGTTTTATGAGAATTTAAGAGAATTAAACTAATAAATAGTCTCAAAACATTTTTAGTTTGGTTAAAATGGAGCAAGAGCGAGAGACAAAAACAGAGAGAGAGAGAGAGAGAGAGAGAGAGAGAGAGAGAGAGAGAGAGAGAAAGAGAGAAAGAGAGAGAGATAGGTGCAATACTTTTTACAACTCAATTTAATTGACACAGGGCAAATTTTCAGCCTTTTCTTGGTAACACAAATCTAGATTTCTGTAAAATGACAGTATAATCATCTATAAGCAACCTGTGTAAAAAAAAAAAAAGGTTCCAAGCAAAGATAGAAGCTTTAACTAAGCTTAGGGACATAATACTGAGAAAAATTATTCTATAATTACCCAAATTAGAACCTGGATTCAAAGTCATTAAAAAGGTCATAATCTACCCCAAAATAGTGCCAAGGTGTGCACCGCCTTGCGGGAATTTCCGTAATTTTCAATGACTTGCGTATGAGCGTTTAAAGGGCTCTCAAGTAATTTGGGATATTTTGGCCAAATTTGTTATCACTATTTGTCTTGTTGCAAAATTGCATGAGGTTCAGTTTATGTAGTAGAATGAATTTTGAAGAGCACCTCTATTTAAAACCATTTCATGTTTTGGGAACAAAATTAGGGGGGAGAGGGGGATGGATGAAAAATGGGGGGAAAGAGAGAGAGAGGCAGAGAGAGAGAGAGAGAGAGAGAGAGAGAGAGAGAGAGAGAGAGAGAGAGAGAAGAAGAAGAAGACAGGTGGAGATGGGAGGGGATAAAAATGAGATAGAGAGAAATATAGATACTGTGAGAGAGAGAGAGAGAGAGAGAGAGAGAGAGAGAGAGAGAGAGAGAGAGGGGGGAGGGGGGGAGAGTAAAATAATGTTAATAAAAACAACAACAATAAACAAAATAAACACTGATTTTCCCGTTTCAGCCATTAAAGCCCGCATCAAAACAAAATTCAGTGACATTTGGTCCGTTCTGACTGTCCGCTCTGTCTTCCCGACTGCACGTGCGTGAATATCAATTTAAATAAAGAGAGAGAGAGAGAGAGAGAGAGAGAGAGAGAGAGAGAGAGAGAGAGAGAGAGAGAGAGAGAGAGAGAGAGACAGAGTGGCAGACAAAGACACGGATAAAAAGCAACATTCCATTTATCTTTCTGGTGCTGTGAGCCAAACCACATTTTGCAAATACCCGTGAGTCGCTCTATCAAAGTCGACGGCTCATGAGACTTAACTGGAAACACGCCAAAAGATAATTTGGAGAAAATGTGCAATAATTTAAAAAAAAAATGAATAAATAAAATAAAATGGGAAAAACAACAAGACGCTAATATTTCAAGAATTTTTAAGTTATCCCGATCGTCGACGAAGATGGAGAAAAGCGAAATGCAAGAAAAAAAAAGTTTAAAAAAAAAAGGCATCCTCATTTTGTTCTTAACCTTCTTACAAACCAGATTGGAAGGCAGTGGGTTACAGCCAAATTAAGCCCAGGCGTGCACTGCCAAATGCAGCTGATCCCAATGCTTGATGAACGAGCCATGTGATCGCTGGCTTAAAGTGCCCGCGTTTACTGCGTCAGGCCAACTAACCTACATACATTGTACTCTTGAATCATCTAACTATTCTAAATTAACAATGTTTACTTGTCTTCGCCAGGTAGCGAACTGAGTGCCTGACAAAGTACGTGCGCGCAGAAAAATTGCGCAGCCTAGCAGCTAAAAATAGCCCGCGTTCACTGCGCCAGGTCAACTGACCTACATCCGCTGTAGTCTTGGGGCCATCTTACTACTATTATAACAGATCTACAATGTACATTTGTCTTCGCCAGGTCAACTGACCTACATCCGCTGTGGTCTTGGGCCATCTTACTACTATTATAATAGATTTAAAATGCTTACTCTTCTTCTCCAGGTCAACTGACCTACATCCACTGTAGTCTTGGTGCCATCTTACTACTTTTATAATAGATCTACAATGTTTACTCATCTTCGCCAGGTCAACTGACCTACATCCACTGTAGTCTTGGGGCCATCTTACTACTATTATAATAGATCTACAATGTTTACTCGTCTTCGCCAGGTCAACTGACCTACATCCACTGTAGTCTTGGGGCCATCTTACTACTATTATAATAGATCTACAATTTACACTTGTCTTCGCCAGGTTAACTGGCCTACATCCACTGTAGTCTTGGGGCCATCTTACTACTATTATAACAGATCTAATATGTACACTTGTCCTCGCCAGGTCAACTGGCCTACATCCGCTGTAGTCTTGGGGCCATCTTACTACTATTATAATAGTTCTGCAATGTACACTTGTCTTCGCCAGGTCAACTGACCTACATCCACTGTAGTCTTGGGGCCATCTTACTACTATTATAATAGATCTACAATGTACACTTGTCTTCGCCAGGTAGCCCACTGAATGCCTGATTAAAGTACGTGCGTGCAGAAAAATCGGGCGCCTGGCAAACGATGCGCGTGACTGATTCAAACTGCTTCGTTTGCTTATAAAGCCAGTTAGGGGCGGGCTTAAACGGGCAGTAGACGCGACGCCTCGACAAAATGTCGGCTGGTTTTCATGGCTAAGAATACGCCGTTGGTTCATATCTAGACAAAAAGTCCAGGTTATCAAAATTAATGTCAGTTGCTTCAGAGCTTGAAATAAAATCAAGTTTAATAAATCAATGTCGGTTGGTTTAAAAAGAAATAAATTCAAGGTTTATACACGTCGGTTAGTTCAATAAAGTCGAGGTTATATAAAGAAGAAGAAGAAAGTTTGGTTGGTTTGGGGCTAAAAAGTAGAGCCGGGATTAAACAAAAATATCGGCTGGACAAAAAATCAAGTTTATGCCTCCGTTTAAAAAAATGTTAGCACATTTGTGGCTCAAGTTAAATCCCAGCTTAATAAAGAAAATCGACTAATTCTCTACTGTCTTAATCTGTTTTTAGATCCTTTTAAACGCTTCTTAGAAAGCTGCGAATTTTCGTATCAAGTACAAGTGCATAAAGGTGCATTGCCTTGCGGGAATTCTTAGCCGCGCAGTTGCGTCATTTAACCTACATGATTTGAAAGATAAATTTAAGGGCAAGATTCAAGAAATAAAAAAAGATGGTTCAGGGCGATGACTGACAGCAGTTTCGAGACGGACCGCTGCAAAGAACGCATACTCTTTTCATTTGCCGGAAAATGCGGGAATTCGTAGTTTTCCTCAAACCTCAGAGAACATTCTAGAAATGACAGACCCTAAACCTAACTAAAAGTGCAAAAAAAAAAAAAAAAAATGTAGAACGGACGAACATCGAATTAGGCTAAAAGGTTCTCTCCCCTCCCCACACACACACTCAATGTCTCCGCTCTTCTTCTGAGTGGGTTGAAGGAAGTTCAATTTGCCGCGCATGCGCTAATGTCACTCAGTGTCATGTTGGGTTCTTCGTAATTTGTGCGGGTTCAATTTGGCCAATTGGTGACGTCAATAACTTTTTTTTTCTTTTTCTTTTTTTTTTTTTAAACTTGGATAACGTCTGATTATTTACCCATCTTCGTCATCCAAACAACAAGAACAACAGCAACAACAACAACAACAACAACACAAACAAAACCAGCAACAGTAGCAGCAGGCAGCAGCTTCCCCGTAACCATGACCACCAATATCATCATCGCAATTATTGTTGTTGTTAGTGTTGTTTTATAAAATGTTTTACAAAAACGTCGTTGATGATCAACCTTATTATGATTATAAAAAATAATAGCAGGAGCAGCATTCCCTCACAACCACAAACAACATCATTATATCGATAATGTTTGTAATTGCTGTTATTATTATCATTTCGTAACAGGATTTACAAAAACGCCTTCGATGTGTGAAGTGCTGGCGAGACGAGGATAATTAATTCTGATTCCATCTCGAAAGGCTTTCGAAGTTCTCTCCCTTTTCGGTGCTCCTTTCTATTGCAATGATCGATACAGAATCTGGTGTCGGAATACGGCGTGGCCTGACGGGACTCTGCCCGTCTTGCTGACTGTACAGAGTGCAGAAGATATGGAGGTAGGCCTGGAACTGGCTAGAGGCACGGCGTGGTCTGACGGGAGTCTGCCCGTCTTGCTGACTGTACAGAGTGCAGAAGATATGGAGGTAGGCCTGGAACTGGCCAGAGGCACGGCGTGGTCTGGCGGGAGTCTGCCCGTCTTGCTGACTGTACAGAGTGCAGAAGATATGGAGGCAGGCCTGGAACTGGGCAGAGGCACGGCGTGGTCTGGCGGGAGTCTGCCCGTCTTGCTGACTGTACAGAGTGCAGCAGATATGGAGGCAGGCCTGGAACTGGGCAGAGGCACGGCGTGGTCTGGCGGGAGTCTGCCCGTCTTGCTGACTGTACAGAGTGCAGAAGATATGGAGGTAGGCCTGGAACTGGCCAGAGGCACGGCGTGGTCTGGCGGGAGTCTGCCCGTCTTGCTGACT
>JAWDGP010003792.1:920000-922530 GCA_033675545.1 Elysia crispata
ATATCATTTTCAGGCGTAAATTGAAATAAGCTTTAGTATCGCGATGATATTTTTATATCTGTTCAAAGAGTATAAAGGCTGGTGTTAAAATACATGCATAGTAACTTAACGATGCATCGTGCGTTGCCCATGCAAAAAGTATTGGCGTATTGATGAGGCTCGAGGTCTTTGTAATTTGAGAAATAAGCTAATTTCTGTCCTCTCAGAGCTATGTAAAGATACCTTTCAACGTGCCTTTACCAAACAGCTAGAATCCCGCAAGCTACAGAGTTAAAAGCGTCCATTTATTATAATCTACACGATATTGGATTTTTATTAGACACCTTCGTTATAAGCAGGGGATTCGATTTGAGTTGTTCCCACAGATGAGCTCAAGCATTCTGATGTAGATAATATAAATTCCTTGGAGGTCATTTCGCCCTGGAGCAGCGCTTAGTTTCTGGTTCACTTTCAATGTATTTCTCTTATCAATGTATTGGTTTCATTGTCCCTCTTCGGCTGCAAACTTGCCCAAAGAGCAATCAAATCGGATTAACGGCCCAAACGTGTTCCTAAAGCCCTACACTTCCGACTTGAACAGAACCAGTTGCGTCATCAGACTTTTTCTTCCTATTGTGCAAGAACCGTAGAACAGACACTAAAGAAAAAGGCTTTGAACTTTGAAGTCATTAAAATAAAACAAAGGGTCAATGTTCTAGAAAAGATAAAAAAAATGCATAAATTGCGAAAAAGCCTCTTAAGCCTTGAATTTATGATGATTCAATGCAACATTGTTTCAGGATGCAAAGTTATTCAACTTGCTCGCCAAGCTCACACAAGGCACGTAAGATGGGTATACGTCTATCCGACCTTGTACCGTAATATTTAACATACTAAAGAATACTAGATCTAAATAGTTTATTCACCCCCCCCCCCCCCCTTTTCCCTAGACATACACACATACCCCTCAAATATTTTTTTTTTTTTGCCCCTAATTTCAGGTTGAACCAGTGCTTTAGATTAAAGCATCTTTGTTCCCCTCTCCCATAAATCATCATGATGGTGATATATAATATCACTGCTGCATAAAACTAACTAGATCGATCTGTACCCGATAAACTCAGCCTTTTTCAATAAGCATATTTGTAAGTTACATAAAGCAATAAATTACCTTTTAATTTTTGAGATGTTAATAAAGGTTCAGATCGTTCAAGGCAAGCTGTATTGTTCAGTGTATTATTAATACATACATTTAAAAAAAACCAATTATTCCTATTATTATTTATTACTACTACTTCTACTGCTGCTGCTGCTGCTGCTGCTGCTGCTGCTGCTGCTGCTGCTACTACTACTACTACTACTACTACTACTACTACTACTACTATATATATATATATATATATATATATATATTATTTTTTCTAGACAAAATATAGAATCTCTTACAAAGAAAAAAAAAATATCGATTGGCATTTCCGTAGATAAAGGCGCACATACCGTTATTTAAAAAAAAAAGTGCAGCTACAATAATTTGTTGTGTCATTTCTTGAATTTTCCTAACACGATTAGATTTTGTAAATTAGCCTTGGCAGGGGGTCACCAAAATTTGGCAAGACCTAACGCGGCCGCACAGAACCTGGCCAGTTTTCTCGTCATTTCCTGTGTGCCCACTATCTAGATCAGGACAAGTCGGCGCTGGTAAGGTCTGACCAGTGTACCACAGATGGTACTGGGTCGGACCCAACTACTGGCTCAGGGGTCATGAGGGGCCCCATTCCCTTTGGTTGCGAAAGTCTACTAAGAGTATGTGTGCGGATGTGTGTGTGTGTGAAGACAAATGGGGAGATAATTTATATTTCACCGCTTGGTTCTCACATAACGTTGAAATTCCTAAAACCATGCCTACACATTCTTTAGCTTGGTTAGATGGATGGATTCGATTTTAGAAACTTAACAATACGTGAAGTCTTTTCAGGTGTGAGGTCAAAGGGCAAACAAGAAAGACGTGCTGTGGTTTTGGGTCCATCTCTCTCTCTCTCTCTCTCTCTCTCTCTCTCTCTATATATATATATATATATATATATATATATATATATATTCATTTATCTATTTATCTATCAATCTATCTCCCTCCCTGTGCCTGCATATGTGTAAATTTTCCCTTTCTCACTCTCCAATGTCTGTTTCTTCTCTCTCAAAAAAGAAATGTAAAGTTACACAGGATTACAATTCACCTTTAACACGCTGCCTAACTAATCCTACCTGTGAAAAAATAACCGTCTCTCTATCTCGGAAAGACCGAGAAAAACGTGGCAAATCTGTGCATAAAAGTCCGCAAAGTGATTTCCAGATTCGGATCAAGCTGGATTAACAACAACAACAACAACAACAACAACAACAACAACAACAACAACAACAACATCATCAACAACAACATGGTTACCATGGGTCGACAATACCCACCCTGCACTGTTGATGGAGCTTAGACGTACACGGCCTTCTTTATTTTAAGAAGGCTCAAAGAAAACCTTATTGAAAAAAAAATGGTATT
>JAWDGP010003793.1:0-11687 GCA_033675545.1 Elysia crispata
CTCTCTCTCTCTCTCTCTCTCTCTCTCTCTCTCTCTCTCTCTCTCTCTCTCTCTCTCTCTCTCTCTCTCTCTCTCTCTCTCTCTCTCTCTCTCGGCTGGTTAATCAGCACACTGTTACGATGACGTTTGTTTATAGCTATCTAGAGCAACTCTTTCACAGTCAAAACAACCTCGTTCTCAATCTAACATAGAGAGGACGTGTTTTTTTTACAGTGTGAATGTCAAGGCCATGGTTCTTGCTGGTACCCATCGACCTAGTTTTGGATTAACAAAAGATACAAACGTTTGTTGCCTCGTCTTTTTATCCTAGTCTTTATTTGGTTAAGGTTTCACCCCCCATATTAATCTTTCTTTTTGTGATTTCTTTTCAGAAGTAAAACTTGGGACCTTGTTTGAATCCTCAAAGCTTTCTTATCATCGAGTTACTATTTCTCTTGATAACGCTTTTAAAGAGAACAGGGAAAATATGTTGACTGGAGTAAAAACCTAATTAATGAATGTTTTGAAAAAAATCTTATGTGAATTATCAATTGTGCTTCATTGTAATGCAATATAAGCTGAAAGTCAAACAAATTAAAGTTCATTTAACAGGCAATGCCCTTATATGTATTATCTCTTTTAATGAAAATGTCATATTCGTTTATGTTATATACATAAGTTTCATTGACGTTATTTTTAAAAGACTGTATTATGTGCCTTTCTAATTTTTTAGGAAACAATGTGTATTATAAAATTATTTCTTTATATATTTTTATAATTTGGATTTCTCTGAATAAACTCAGAAACACTCTTTTTTTTATCTGTCTTTGTTATTTTTGATAATGTTCCTGTTTTCAATAGGTTTTCGTATGTGTTGATGGTATTCATCAGGTGACTTCATTTCATTGCAATTTGCACAGAGTTTAAGATCCGTCATTTTTATACAAAAGAATTATTGAACTCCATTTAAAGTAATAGAAACATAAACCCTTATTACCCAATTGATAATGCGTGGATGGTATGTGTTGGAAACATAACATGGAATAGCCAACTGCCACATAGATGGTGAATCAATATTGAATAATTAAATAGAAGAAAAACCTCTTTACTTCTATCTCTATAAACAAGCATAATAACAAAATATCCTTACAATAGAATAGAATTCGAAATAAAAAAAAAATATCAAAACAGTAGAGTCGATTTCCATTTTTTCTTTCTCTATACTAATACAATACCAATGCTGTAGAATCGAAATGATCCCTATAAATCATCAAAATAATACCATATTATCAAAATATAATCGAATTTGAGACCGGAGTAAAAAGTGCCCTTATATATCCTTTCCATAAATTTTTTTTCGATTTTTTTTTAGTAATAATCATAATATTCCTCTTGACTATGAGAACTGTCCATGGCATTATTTATACTAGATATTGTTCTATTTCCACTCCCTTTAGTAAGACTCTGCTTCCACTGTTATAACTAATCTCGATTTACCCAAGCAGGATATTGCTGGTAACACTCAACGGCTGCATATATTGAATTTGATAATTACATGTCCTCTTATAACAAAGATGACACGATTTTTTTTTTTGTTGTTTTTTTTTTTTTTTTTGAGGGGGGGGGGGGGTGGTGTGAGTGGACAATAAGCTTTTTAACTGGAGTTGGAGCAAATCTTTACGACTGGACTGATGACTCGAAAAAGATCGAGATATAGCTAGAGATAAAAGATCTGGGACGGACTAAAAAGATAACAGTTACTGTGAAATGTGAGGAAAGAGAAATAAGCAGGTATATGGTCACTAAAGCCAACGCCAAAAACGTAAAGGTAAATTGTGTATAGGTAAATTTTAGAATCAGTAAAACTATTAAATAAATGTTGTTTGTTGTAATAAGAAATCGAAGACAACAGTGTTGCTGGTGCAATATTACTGAACAGCATAATTCCAAGATGGCAGCCGGTTAAATCCAATTTGATAATCTCTATAATTAGCATAATTCCAATATGGCCGCCGTTGAATTCTAATTTGGCAATCTCTATAATTAGCATATTCCAATATGGCCACCGGTTAATTCTTTTTGGCAATCTCTATAATTAACATAATTCCAATATGGCCGCCGGTTATTTCTTTTTTGGCAATCTCTATAATTAGCATAATTCCAATATGGCCGCCGTTAATTCTCTTTTGGTAATCTCTATAATTAGCATAATTCCAATATGGCCGACGGTTATTTCCAATTTGGTTATCTCTATAATTAGCAAAATTTCAATACGGCCGCCGTTTATTTCTATTTTGGCAATCTCTATTATTAGCATAATTTCAATATGGCCGGCGTTTAATTCAAATTTGGTAATCTCTTTAATTAGCATAATTCCAATATGGCCGGCGGTTAATTCCAATTTGGTAATCTCTATAATTAGCATAATTCCAATATGGCCGCCGGTTAATTCTAATTTGGTAATCTCTATAGTTAGCATAAATCCAATATGGCCGCCGGTTATTTCAATTTTGGCAATCTCTATAATTAGCATAATTCCAATATGGCCGCCGGTTAATTCTAATTTGGTAATCTCTATAATTAGCATAATTCCAATATGGCCGCAGGTTATTTCAATTTTGGCAATCTCTATAATTATCATAATTCCAATATGGCCGCGGATTAAATCAAATTTGGTTATCTCTATAATTAGCATAATTCCGATATGGCCGACGGTGAATTCTATATTGGTAATCTCTATAATTAGCATAATTCCAATATGGCCGCCAGTGAATTCTCTTTCCGTAATCTCTATAATTAGCATAATTCCATTATGGCCGACAGTTAATTCTATTTTGGTAATCTCTATAATTAGCATAAATCCAATATGGCCGCCGGTTATATCCAATTTGGTAATCTCTATAATTAGCATAATTCCAATATGGCCGCGTTTAATTCTATCTTAGTTATCTCTATACTTATCATAATTCCCTTCCTTCCGCCGGTTAATTCTATTTTGGCAATCTCTATAAATAGCATAATTCCAATATGGCCGGCGGTTAATTCTATTTTGGTATTCTCTATAATTAGCATTAATCCATTATGGCCGACTGTTAATTCTATTTTGGTAATCTCTATAATTAGCATAAATCCAATAAAGCCGCCTGTAAATTCTATTTTGGCGATCTCTATAATTAGCATAATTCCAATATGGCGGCCGGTTAATTCCAATTAGGTCATCTCTATAATTAGCAAAAATACAATATGGCCGGCGGTAAATTTCAATTTGATAATCTCTATAATTAGCATTAATCCATTATGGCCGACTGTTAATTTTATTTTGGTAATCTCTATAGTTAGCATAAATCCAATATGGCCGCCTGTAAACTCTATTTTGGCAATCTCTATAATTAGCATAATTCCAATATGGCCGCCGATAAATTCTCATTTGGTAATCTCTATAATTAGCATAATTCCAATATGGCCGCCTGTAAATTTTATTTTGGCAATCTCTATAATTAGCATAATTCAAATATGGGCGCCGATTAATTCTAATTTGGTAATCTCTATAATTATCATAATTCCAATATGGCCGCGGATTAAATCAAATTTGGTTATCTCTATAATTAGCATAATTCCAATATGGCCGACGGTGAATTCTATATTGGTAATCTCTATAATTAGCATAATTCCAATATGGCCGCCAGTGAATTCTCTTTCCGTAATCTCTATAATTAGCATAATTCCATTATGGCCGACAGTTAATTCTATTTTGGTAATCTCTATAATTAGCATAAATCCAATATGGCCGCCGGTTATATCCAATTTGGTAATCTCTATAATTAGCATAATTCCAATATGGCCGCGTTTAATTCTATCTTAGTTATCTCTATACTTATCATAATTCCCTTCCTTCCGCCGGTTAATTCTATTTTGGCAATCTCTATAAATAGCATAATTCCAATATGGCCGGCGGTTAATTCTATTTTGGTAATCTCTATAATTAGCATTAATCCATTATGGCCGACTGTTAATTCTATTTTGGTAATCTCTATAATTAGCATAAATCCAATAAAGCCGCCTGTAAATTCTATTTTGGCGATCTCTATAATTAGCATAATTCCAATATGGCGGCCGGTTAATTCCAATTAGGTCATCTCTATAATTAGCAAAAATACAATATGGCCGGCGGTAAATTCCAATTTGGTAATCTCTATAATTAGCATTAATCCATTATGGCCGACTGTTAATTTTATTTTGGTAATCTCTATAGTTAGCATAAATCCAATATGGCCGCCTGTAAACTCTATTTTGGCAATCTCTATATTTAGCATAATTCCAATACGGCCGCCTATAAATTCTATTTTGGTAATCTCTATAATTAGCATAATTCCAATATGGCCGCCTATAAATTCTACTTTGGCAATCTTTATAATTAGCATAATTCCAATATGGCCGCCGGTTAATTCCAATTTGGTCATCTCTATAATTGGCAAAATTTCAATATGGCCGCCTGAAAATTCTATTTTGGCAATCTCTATGATTAGAATAATTCCATTATGGCCGACAGTTAGTTCTATTTTCCTAATCTCTATAATTAGCATAAATCCAATATGGCCGCCTGTAAATTCTATTTTGGTAATCTCTATAATTAGCATAATTCCAATATGGCTGCCGGTTAATTCCAATTTGGTCATCTCTATATGTAGCTCCGAAATCGGAGCATCTCTCTCGCATCACAAAAAGACCTGGAAACAATAAGAAAGATTGCAAAAAGAAGACAAGAATGGATTGCCTTCACCGCAGACATAAAGAAGGCTGCCGAAGCTGCGAGGTCGGACGACACTCCTAACGGAAGGCCTTAATAATAATAAATAATAATTAGCAAAATTCCAATATGGCCGCCGGTTAATTCCAATTAGGTAATCTCTATAATGAACAAAATTCCAATATGGCCGCCTGTATATTCTATTTTGGCAATCTCTATAATTAACATAATTCCATTATGGCCAACGGTTAATTCTATTTTGGTAATCTCTATAATTAGCAAACATCCAATATGGCCGCCTGTAAATTCTATTTTGGCAATCTCTATACTTAGCATAATTCCAATATGGCCGGCGGTTAATTCCAATTTTGTAAGCTCTATAATTAGCATAAGTAAATTATGGCCGCCGCTTAATTCTGATTTGGTAATCTCTATAACTAGCATAAGTCAAATATGGCCGCCGGTTAATTCCAATTTGGTTATCTCTATAATTAGCGCAATTCAAATATGGCCGCTGGTTATTTCTTTTTTGGCAATCTCTATAATTAGCATAAAATCCAACATGGCCGGCGGTTAATTCCAATTTGGTAATCTCTATACTTAGCATAATTCAAATATGGCCGCCGGTTGAATCAAATATGGTTATATCTTTATGCTTAGCATAATTCAAATATGGCCGCCGGTTAATTCTAATTTGGTAATCTCTATAATTAGTATAATTCCAATATGGTCGGCGTTTATTTCAATTTTGGCAATCTCTGTAATTATCATATTCCAATGAGGCCGCCGGTTAAATCAAATATGGTTATCTCTATAATTAGCATAATTCAAATATGGCCGACGGTTAATTCTATTTTGGTAATCTCTATAATTAGCATAAATCCAATATGGCAGCCGGTAAATTCTTTTTTGGCAATCACTATATTTAGCATAATTCCATTTTGCCTGCCGGTTAATTCCAATTTGGTCATCTCTATAATTAGCGAAATTCCAATATGGCCGCCGGTTAATTCCAAATTGGTAATGTCTATAATTAGCAAAATTCCAATATGGCCGCCGGGTAATTATATTTTGGCAATCTCTTAAAATAGCATAAATCCAAAATGGCCGCCGCTTTATTCTATTTTACTTAATCTCCATATTTAGCATAATTCCAATATGGCCGCTGGTTAATTGTATTTGGCAATCTCTATAAATAGCATAATTCCAACATGGCCGCCTGCTTTTTTTCTTTTGGGAAACTCTATAATTAGCATAATTCCAATATCGCCTGCGGTTAATTCTATTTTAGTTGCCTCTATAATTAGAATAATTCCAATATGGCCGGCGGGTAATTATATTTTGGCAATCTCTAAAACTATCATAATTCCAATATGGCCGCCGGTTTATTCTATTTTACGTAATCTTTATCATTAGCTTAATTCCAATTTGGCCGCCGGTTAATTCTATTTTGGGATCTCTATAACTAGCATAATTCCAACATGGCCGCCGGTTAATTGTATTTGGCAATCTCTATAAATAGCATAATTCCAATATTGCCGCCGTTTAATTTTAATTTGAAAATCTCTAAAAATAGCATAAATCCAATATGGCCGCCGGTTAATTCTATTTTGGGAATCTCTATAATTAGCATAAATCCAATATGGCCGCCGGTTAATTCTATTTTTGTTATCTTTATAATTAGCATAATTCCAATATGGCCGCCTGCTTTTTTATTTTGGGAAACACTATAATTAGCATAATTCCAATATCGCCGCCTGTAAATTGTATTTTTGTAATTTATAAAAATAGCATAATTTAAATATGGCCGCCGGTTATTCTATTTTGGTTATCTCTATAATTAGAATAACTCCAATATGACAGCTGGTTAATTTTTTTTGGCAATCTCTAAAAACAGCATAAATCAAATATGGCCGTCGATTAATTCTATTTTACGTTATTTCTACAATTAGCATAATTCCAAAATGGTCACCAATTTATTCCAATTTGGCAATCTCTATAAATAGCATAATTCTAATATGGCCGTCGGTAAATTTTAATTTGGAAATCCGTAAAAATAGCATAAATCCAATATGGCCGCTGGTTAAGGGGGTGAATTAGCTAGAAATCGCCTGTGTTCCTCATTTTTGTTAGTTTTGATCTTCTGCTTCTTTTTCTTCTTCGTTTTTATCTTCTTCTTCTTCTTCTTCTTCTTCTTCTTCTTCTTCTTCTTCTTCTTCTTCTTCTTCTTCTTCTTCTTCTTCTTCTTCTTCTTCTTCTTCTACTACTACTACTACTACGACTACTACTCTCACTTCTACTACTACTACTACTACTACTACTACTACTACTACTACTACTACTACAACTACTACTACTACTACTACTACTACTACTACTACTACTACTACAACTACTACCACTACTACTACTACTACTACTACTACTACTACTACTACTACTACTACTACTACTACTACTACTACTACTACTACTACTACTACTACTACTACTACTACTACTACTACTGATACTACTAACGACCATATGTATATATGGATATATAAGATGTAAAATGTGTTAGAAATTAAAAAAGAAAAAAAATAACATAACTCATAAGAAAAGAACAAATACTGTTTAGGACTAAACTATTGCAGGTGCTCCGACTGACTTCTCTCGCCTTTTTCATCTATTTTTGTCTTTGCGTGCCACTTCGCAAGCCAAGGTGACTGCATTTACATCTCAAATGCCTCTACACCAGATATTCTATTTCACGTTTAGCCTACCACTGTGATTGATATTGTCTACCCTGACTCCTAATCCTGCTGTAACAAATGAAGAATTAAGAGTCAGATTTAAAAAACTAGGAACTGATGGAATAAAAAGAAACTGAACAATTTCAATAATGGCAGTACTTAAAATACAGAATAAAACAATAAAAATTTCAGTTGAATTAAATATTATTATTAATACTATAACCAAATTATCTTTATGATACAAAGTTTTACTAATAAATTTAGGCTTTTAGGGCTACGCAGCCTCTCACTGCATATAAATCTTTAGAGAATAAGAAAGACAGTGCGTAATATTTTCTTTTCAAGTTATTTTTTTCAAATATCATAATTAAAAAGCAAAATTTTATTTTGCGCTTTCACTATATCTCAAGGTAAGGAACTCGTTTTTGTCTTATGTTGTAAGCATGATTTTGGAATGACTACCCTTCTTTTAAGTCTTGAATCATGTATGACACAGCATGATTTTCAGACCTTAAGGGGGTGAGTTTAGTTAGAAATCGCCTGTCTTCCTCATTTTTGTCAGTTTTCGTCTTCTTCTTCTTTTTCTTCTTCGTCTTCTTCTTCTTCTTCTTCTTCTTCTTCTTCTTCTTCTTCTTCTTCTTCTTCTTCTTCTTCTTCTTCATTCTTCACTACTCACTCACTACTACTACTACTACTACTACTACTACTACTATTTCTACTACTACTACTACTACTACTAGCTACTACTACTACTACTACTACTACTACTACTACTACAAAAATGGTGGTAAGGCATCATTTTTAAAAAAAAAAAGTAGTTGGTAAAATTTGTGCTTTTATGAAAATTTTGCCAAAAAACGCAAAAATATGCCGATTTTGAAAAATTCTCTGCACAAAAATTTAAAAGCAAACACCAGCTTTCTACAAAGAAACCAGAAAATTGGGGCCCATCCGCCGAACAGACGCTGTGTGCTTCAGCCACCCACCACCCCCCAAATTTGTGCCAATTTTAGTGCATTATATTCAAATACATAATAACACCTGTGTCGGGCCGACGAGTTTGGGGCTGGAGGCCGGTCTTTTTTGCCTCCCTTGTCTAAATACTACTAACTGCAAAAAAATGAATTTGCCAAAAGATTTCTGTGTTAGACATGATAAAGAAAAGACGCTAATGAAACTATTGGAGAGGTCTTGAAAAAAATTTCAGCATTTGTCTATTTTGAGTCCTTGTGTACAAAAAGATTGTATGTTGTTTTGGACGAACGCATTTTGAGTTTATAAAGTTTTCAAATCTGGCTTTTCGTGTTCCCATGTTTTTAAAAGGTCACCGAACCAACCAGGGTAAAAAAAAAATTTTCCGTCATACTTTAAAAAAGCCACAACTTTCTTAAATATTAACCACTTAAAAATTTTTTTCTGTTCTATTCACTGTTCACCAAGTTCTGTTGAAAGAAATTAAAATATAAGGTGTGTCTTCATTATGAAATTTTGGTTTGGGGTACCTAATACTACTACCAAAATATCATTATAATACAAAGTTTTACTGATAAATTTAGGCTCTTCTGGCTACGCAGTCTCTCACTGCATGCAAATCTTTAGAGAATAACAAAGACAGTGCGTAATATTTTCTTTTCAAGTTATTGTTTTCAAATATCATAATTAAAAAACAAAATTTTAATTTCCGCTTTCACTATATCTCAAGGTAAGGAACTCGTTTATGTGTTATGTTGTAAGCATGATTTTAGAATGACTTCCCTTTTTTTCAGTCTTGAATCATGTATGACACAGCATGATTTTCAGACCTTAAGGGGGTGAGTTTAGCTAGAAATCAGTTCAAGGTCTTCCCGCTTCTTTTTTTGTCAGTTTTCATCTTCGGCTTCTCTTTTTCTTCTTCAGTTTCCATCTTCATCTTCTCTTCTTCTTCTTCGTCTCTACTCCTTCTTCTCTCTTCTTCTTCTTCTTCCTCTTCTTCCTTCCTTCTACTCTCTTCTCTCTCTCTTCTTCCATCTTCTTCTTCTTCTTCTTCTTCTTCTTCTTCTCCTTCTTCTTTCTCTTCTTCTTCTTCTTCTTCTTCTTCTTCTTCTTCTTCTTCTTCCTTTTTTTCCTACTACTAGTTCATTACTTCATCAATTACTACTACTTTCTTTACTACTTCTTTTACTACTACTACTACTACTACTACTACTACTAATTACTACTACTACTACTACTAGTACTACTATCATGCCATTTACTACCCACTACTACTACTACTACTACTACTACTACTACTACTACTACTACTACTACTACTACTACTACTACTACTACTACTACTACTACTACTACTACTACTACTACTACTACTACTACTACTAACGACCATATGTATTTATGGATAAATAAGATTTAAAATGTGTTCAAAATTTAAAAAAAAAGAAAATAACATTACTTATAAGAAGAGGACAAATATTATTTAGGACCAAACTATTGCAGTTGCTCCGACTGACTTCTCTCGCCTTTTTCCTCTATTTTTGTCTTTCCGTGCCACTCCGAAAGCCAGCGTGACTGCATTTACATCTAAAATGCGTCTTCGACAGACAGTCCGTTTCACGTTTCCCTACCACTGTGATTGATAGTGTCACTCCTGCATCCTGATCCTGCTGTAAGGAATTAAGAATTAAGAGTCAGATTTTTTAAAAAAATTATGGAATAAAAAGAAATTGAACAATTTCAATAATGTCAGTACTTACAATACAGAATAAAACAATATAAATTTCAGTTGTAATAAATATTATTATTAATACTACTACCAAAATATCATTATAATACAAAGTTTTACTGATAAATTTAGGCTCTTCTGGCTACCCAGTCTCTCACTGCATGCAAATCTTTAGAGAATAAGAAAGACAGTGCGTAATATTTTCTTTTCAAGTTATTGTTTTCAAATATCATAATTAAAAAGCAAAATTTTAATTTCCGCTTTCACTATATCTCAAGGTAAGTAACCTGTTTTTGTCTTATGTTGTAAGCATACATTTTAGAATGACTTCCCTTTTTTTCAGTGTTGAATCATGTATGATTACTGTTAATGATTTTCAGATCTTTTAAGGGGGTGAGTTTAGCTAGAAATCGCCTGTCTTTCTCATTTTTGTCAGGTTTCATCTTCTGTTTCTTTTTCTTCTTCTTCTTCTTCTTCTTCTTCTTCTTCTTCTTCTTCTTCTTCTTCTTCTTCTTCTTCTTCGTCTTCTCCTTCTTCTTCCTCTTCTTCTTCTTCTTCTTCTTCTTCTTCTTCTTCTTCTTCTTCTTCTTCTTCTTCTTCTTCTTCTTCTTCTTGTTCTTCTTCTTCTTCTACTTCTACTACTTCACTACTACTACTACTACTACTACCACTACTACTACTACTACTACTACTACTACTACTACTACTACTACTACTACTACTACTACTACTACTACTACTACTACTACTAAAGCTAACGACCAAAGCATGTATTTATGGATATATAAGATTTAAAATGTGTTAGAAATTAAAAAGAAAGAAAATAACATTACTCATAAGAAGAGGACAAATAATGTTTAGGACCAAACTATTGCAGTTGCTCCGACTGACTTCTCTCGCCTTTTCCCTCTTTTTTTGTCTTTGCGTGCCACTCCGCAAGCCACCTTGACTGCATTTACATCTCAAATACGTCTACTACAGACATTCCGTTTCACGTTTAGCCTACCACTGTGATTGATAGTGTCACTCCTGCATCCTAATCATCCTGTAAAGAATGAAGATTTAAGAATCAGATTAAAAAAACTAAGAACTAATGGAATAAAAAGAAATTGAACAATTTCAATAATGTCAGTACTTACAATACAGAATAAAACAATATAAATTTCAATTGTAATAAACTTATTATTATTACTACTACCAAAATATCATTATAATACAAAGTTTTACTGATAAATTTAGGCTCTTCTAGCTACGCAGTCTCTCACTGCATGCAAATCTTTAGAGAATAACAAAGACAGTGCGTAATATTTTCTTTTCAAGTTATTGTTTTCAAATATCATAATTAAAAAACAAAATTTTAATTTCCGCTTTCACTATATCTCAAGGTAAGTCATTCTCTTATCTATGCTCCACATTTCCCCATTCACTACTACTACTACTACTACACTACTACTACTACTACTACTACTACTACTACTACTACTACTACTACTACTACTACTACTACTACTACTACTACTACTAC
>JAWDGP010003795.1:0-22500 GCA_033675545.1 Elysia crispata
CAAAGTATGGATGTGGCTATATGACGGTCAAGCCCATGTATGTAGCCTCTACAGCACATAGACTATGTATATTTCAAAGTATGGATGTGGCTATATGACGGTCAAGCCCATGTATGTAGCCTCTACAGCACATAGACTATGTATATTTCAAAGTATGGATGTGGCTATATGACGGTCAAGCCCATCGCCATAGAGGCTTAAGATCCTAAAGTTGATGAGTGATCATCATGTTCGTGAGGATGATGGCGATGATGACTTGCAGGAGAAATAGAATGATAACAATGAAGACTAGGAACGAGGTAATGTTGCTGCTAAAATCAAAAGAAAGACGCAGATAAAGAGGAGGATGGGTGACGGAGAGGATAAGAATGAAGATGACAAGGAAGATGCAAGTGTGAAGGGTAGAAAGAAGACATTATGGAAGATGTGTTAGTAGGGGTAAGATAAGGGAGAGAGAGGGGTGCGAAATGAAAGTGACAAAGAGGAAAAGAAGAAATATATGGCAGTTAAAATAAAGTAGCAGAAAGAAGGTGTGATAGACGAGTTTAGGGAAAATTGGTAGGAAGATATAATGGACGAGAATGGGATGTAAATAGGATTAGGAAGTCGTGGCTGTCGAGGATCTGATGAAAGAAGAGATGGAAGATGTTATCGAGAATGAAAGAAGATGTACTAGTGGAGAATGAGTTTTAGGGGTGTGTCA
This sequence comes from Elysia crispata, assembly GCA_033675545.1. NCBI lineage: Eukaryota > Metazoa > Mollusca > Gastropoda > Plakobranchidae > Elysia > Elysia crispata. Next base: position 704 of record JAWDGP010003795.1, read on the forward strand.
TTTCCTATGACATTAGGGCTCATCACTATGTCGGTGATCACCATGATGAAGCTAGCGACGATACCACTAAAAGAACACTCTGTACTTACCTCGATTCTCACCGAACTGTTGCTAGCGGTGGAGTCGATACCACCAGAAGAACACTCAGTGCTTACCTCGATCCTCACCGATCTGTCGCTAGCGGTGGATTCGATACCACCAGAAGAATACTCAGTGCTTACCTCGATTCTTACCGAACTGTCACTAGCGGTAGAGCCGATACCGCCAGAAGAACATTCAGTGCTTACCTCGATTCTCACCGAACTGTCACTAGCGATGGAGTCGATACCATCAGAAGAACACTCAGTGCTTACCTCGATTCTCACCGAACTGTCACTAGCGGTGGAGCCGATACCACCAGAAGAACACTCAGTGCTTACCTCGATCCTCACCGAACTGTCGCTGGCGGTGGAGCCGACCCTCCCAGAGCCGGAAGCCTGGATGTCCGAGGACCCGGTGCCGTTGATCTCTTGGGACATGTCACTAGCTGCCTGGAGCTCTTCGTCCACTTCCTGGCAAGCGAAATCGACACACAGATTATCACAGGTTAGCACTCGCCTGCTAGGGAGTAGCACAAAGCTCCGATTGGTTTGTCTGACTAGTTGACTTGCATTATGCAACTCAGTGTAGCTTAGAAAGTTAAATGTAGCAGTCAAACACTGATAACAGAGAGGGGTGACGAGACCGTGCCTTTAAACGTGCGATGGAAAGAGATACGAGATTAGCAAATGATTCTCTTATCAACATCTATAACATGTGAGAGCAGGGCTGGTTCAAGCCTTATTTTTTATTACTAAAATAGTAAAACACTGCCAAATGAATTCACCCGACAGACTATGTGAATTTACGACAATCCCCGAAAATATCTTTCAACATTTCACAACAGGTGTGTCCAGATGTGAAATCTAAGTAATGACATTGTGTACAAGTATTAAACAGTTAGACTCATGTACCAAGTTTAATTTTAATTTTTTTTTTTATATGTTCAACAGTTAAGTTGAAATGTGTGGTTTATTATGTTTACATTTTTTTTACTGTTACTGCGCATCGCCGGGTTATAATACATGCGACTAACATTTTCATATAATTCAATTGAAAACTCGTATTGCCAAAGTATGATTGAGTTTCTGTGTGGTTACCAGGATCAGGCTACAGATGTTGGAAATTCAGATAGAATGCACTCAAGGTCAATTGTTGCTAAATCCATCCTTCTAAATTTCTTTTCGTCAATTTTTAAAGATAATAGAGTTACAAACCATCGGGTGCCAATAATTTCTTAATCACACATCTATATAACATCTAAAGACAAACCTTTCTATCTACATTCACATTACTATGGCACAATAAGAATAATTAAATAATTTTGTCAAATTCGAAAACTACCTAAAGATCCTTTTGTATATTTATTATCACGAAGCTTCAACTACATGGGCATCTATGCATTCCCGCAAGGCAGTGTGCCTTTAAGACCTTTTTTGTGGGAATCCATAGCTTTCTAATAAAATCATTTAAAAAGGATGTTACAGCTTAAGTGATAGGACGAAACAATCAAAGTTCAAAATTAATAATCTAATAAACAGAGAGAAAGTAGAAGTACTTAGATAAAAGAGAAACTTTTTTGAATGTTGTGAAATGTTTTAGAGCCATAGAAAATAAAAAAGGAATTAAGATTTACATTTTCGGTATTTCACTTTCACTGTAATTTAGTGCTTTAAGCAGTTTTCGCCTCATAAAAAGTGCACAGCTTCGCTCACTCATTTTACTACACTGTTTATCCTTTACAGAAGTGGGAAAACTCACACGCAAACGCCTGTTGTCACACTATTTTTGTTCTCAGTTATAAAAACTTTGCAAACGTAACACAATCCATACCTAAATCCACCAAAAACAGAAAGGGCTGGCGGCGCACATAAACAATTCGTCTATATGATATGGGTTTTCCAGATAAGGCGAGCATCAGTATCACTCATGTTTTGTTTTATTTTGTTTCTGTATAGATAAGACAGGATAGAAAGTCCAATACTTATTGCATGAATCGGAAAACGTTGTCACTAAGTGGCCATTGCTGTGATTCTGCGGGGCTGTAGGAACTAGGCCACTGTTACTATCCTGGCCTGGGTTTTATCTAATAATGAGCTTTTAAGATATTAGTTCATAGTGGGTTATATGATACTAAATGTGCACGTCGCCGAAATCTCTCTCAAAGTATTTGAAGAATCAATATTATGATCGGACGGTCGCGATGTTTTGTTTGCAGAAATCTTCAGTCTTTTTAAATTTTGGACGTATTTGAGTAATTGCTAAGTCAAGAGAAAAACATCAGATCGAACTTTTATCCAAATCAACGTACAACTCTCAGTGTAAACCGATTTTTCCGGAAACTCGGATATCGTAACACACTGCAATTTATGTAAATCACACCAAACCTCCATCAGTGTTTTGTCAATTGACCTGTTCATTACTGGTTATCAGAAATTGACACAACAGAAAAGTTGGTATTATTGCAGATATCGGCCTAAATTACCCAAAGCTTTAAAATTGTATTTTTCTTAATGAATTTAGAAAGAGTTCCTTTGAGGTACGGACTAATTTACACACCAAAGAGGGCTTCGTTTGATCGGGACCATAGGAAAAGATTGGGCTTGGCTTAATTTATTTCTGCTCTGTCTCTTATCTGACTAAGTAGGAAACACACTATAGGGTTGCTATTGTTTCTTCTATGTAAAAATCCGTCCGTACCTAAAAGATACTCTTTCCATGAATTTGATATGCTGAACAAGAATATGAAGGCTTTATTCGTCGCAAAGAAATACTTTTCAAGATATAAGCATTTTTGTGTTGCTCTAAAATTCCCATTAAACAAAAAGTTTCGATTTTGACGCGAGTTGGGCCGAAATCTACAATTTTACCGAAAAGTTATGATCCCTTGTAATAATGATCTAGCCATAACGTAACGAATTGAACAGGATCGTAAAAAGAGAAGAGCTGTCGATATAAACAATGCACATCTCTACATTAGGAAATGACAGTCGTTACCTGTATGTTTACTATTGGAGAGTAAGATTTCAACACAGCGTCATGATGTGCCTGGCAAACTGCTGAGAAATCCTCAAAAATTTTGGAAACAAAGGGATCCATGTGGGGAAATTTAAAGAAACCAGAAATTATGTAATATCCAGGTTGGTACTGAAGCTTTGATGTTTTCATTCAACGATTAAGAGCAAGCCGTTTAACCAGAAATATTAACTATCCACGCCCCAGAGCATTATGTTGTGAGCTGACACACTGGGACAAAGGTCAAATGTATAGTGAGTTTGTTTACAATGATGACGTCACTTTGCTCTTTTTAAAAAAATTAAGGTCGGAAAAAGGGTCGTGAACCAGCAGAGCTTGGCAGTCTTGTCTGATGACTGCGCAACAAACGCAAGCACGGGCAAAGCCAGTTTGTTTCGGGTTTTGGTTCGGATTTGTTTTTTTTTTTAACTTGTTTTTTTTTTTTTTTTTGGTTCGTTTTTGTTGGTGGTGGTGGTGTTGTTTTGATTCGAGTTTTGTTGTTTTGTTGTTTTGCTGTTTTGATTTTGTTTTATCTTTTTTAATAAGTCAAATTACACCTCCGGTTTCAGGTTGCGTGCATTTTCACCGAATCCCATAAACAGTTGGGTTTTTTTTTTCCTTCAGCGTTTTGGTTTTTTTTTTTAATGGAATATCAAAACATTGTTATGATGCCACTCCCCCTGAACAGGTCAAGATTAATGGTACTAGCCCCTTAAAGCATATCGTCGTCATAGAGCCATTATTGTGTTAGTAAAGATAGCAATTCTGAACCATGGCGCTGTAGGTTGGTGATATAAGCTGTGATGCACACACAGCCTGGCCTCGGTAATTACCTTCAGGATGTTTAGAACTAGCAGAGTTACCACACCGTATCTTGCGATAAAAGAAAGCGGCGTGTGGGTCAGATTTCATTTACGTTGTATTTATATGTCTTAGTGCATGTTAAGATAAGCAGGAACCACTTATTTCATTAGAAAAGAGAAAAAGGGTAACAATAATTTCCGATAATTATCTAACAAGGATAATAAGACCTCAAAGGATTTGTTGCACGTTGGAGTAACACCAGAAGCCAATTAAACGCTTAATTCTAGCAATCGTCAAGAAATCTAAAAATCTTAGTCAATTTTAGTTAAAAATAGGGCATCAGTGCTATGCAAACATTTCTGTTGGTCTTAGAAACTACATTTTAGCTCCAATGCGTAGGTTTGAATCATTTTTCTTTATTATTTTCAAATAAAATATAAACAGAACCTTGACATCACCGCTCTTTTAAATTGCGAAAAAATGTCATTTATTTCTTCTGAGAACATAATTTCTTGATTATAAGTTTAAATATGAATATTTAAATTAGATTCCGAAATTATATTTCCATTAGAATGTGGATGTATGGAAATCAATCGTATTTAAAAACTGAATAATTTTTTTAATCTTGGTTATTCTAGACCTGTATCAGAAGTTAAGGTAAAATCTATCACAAACTACACTCTATGGTTTGTATAGACTGCTAAAAAACGAGCGAGGCGTTATCCACAAAAAAAAAGGAGATTAACGGTAAAGATCTTTTCACTATTATTTTCTACATATCTATTAAGGAGATTTTAAGATATTTTGTATAATTGGCATCATCTTTTCTCTTTTATCTTTCTGACATATATAATTATTTTACGCCTTATTCTCATACTGGTATATCTTCTTTGAGAGCCTGAATCTAAATTTAAATTTTCAAAGCAAAGTTATATAATCTCTTTGTAAGACAAGAAGACTGTATAGGCTACTTTTCTTTGTGAGACAATAAGAGTGTATATGCTACTTCTCTTTGCAAGACATAAGACTGTAAAGGCTACATTTCTTTGCAAGACATAATAAGACTGTATAGGCTACATTTCTTTGCAAGACATAATAAGACTGTATAGGCTACATTTCTTTGCAAGACATAATAAGACTGTATAGGCTACATTTCTTTGCAAGACATAATAAGACTGAATAAGCTAATTTTCTTTGCAAGACATAATAAGACTGTATGGGCTACTTTTCTTTGCAACACATAGTAAGACTGTACAGGCTACTTCTCTTTGCAAGACATAATAAAATTGTATAGGCTACTTCTCTTTGCAAGATATAAGATTATATGGCTACTTCACTTTGGAAGATACAGTAAGTAAAAATTTGTAAAAATTTCAATTGTTCATTTTTACTGTAATAAAATGTATATTACTAGATATTTTATTTCAAAGAATGTAATCTAAAATTTGATCGTAGCTTAATCAATCCATATTAGATGATTTGCACAATTAATACCAGAAGGAGATTATACATAAAGTTACAAGTACAAAGACTAAGAAGATGAAACGATAAAAATTGGACAATTATGAACTGGACCACTATTGTAAGACAAATCCTGAGATATTGAAACAACAAAGGTTTAAATTTTTATTGTGATCTTTGCGACAGAAAGTTAGAGTTATAATAATATAGAAGTATATTGATAAAAGAAGATAGACACCAAAAGTCAAGTAAGTAGCGGGCAGTGAGGCTGTCAAGAACTTAATAGAAAAAAAATTCTGGAAAGTAGATAAATAGTCCACAGCAGTCTGTATCGTTTCTTCATTTTCTCTAGAAATGTGCAGATAAATATGATTAACGGTGAAAGGCCGTCTCCAATTCCTCTTTATGAAGAAGAATTAATATGCAGTTACGTCAAGGCTGATGTTCATAAGTCGGGAGAGAGAAAAAAAGAAAGCAAGGCTCGTTGTAATATATCGAGCTGAATTGTGATTCTATGTATAAAATCGAAATTTAAAAGCGAATACAGTAAAAGTTCTCTGCTCCAAAGACTAAAAAAAATAACATGTACGGTACGTAATTCCCATAAACTACAATATGACTCAGAAACTTATGAACTTGAAAGCTTTACCTCTAGCCGAATGTGCCTCATAATGTTGAACCGTAATATTTTAAGGCCACTCCACATAGTCCAAAATAATGACGAGAAACATTCTTCCTATAGCTCATACTTAGCCACAGCCCTGGGAACAAAGATTGTGTCTACATATCTTCCCAGTCACCAAATTAACTTTGCTCGTGGACTCGTATGAGCGATCTGGGTTAGATAGATTTCATGCTGGCTTTATCAACCTATTCTCGATAAACTGGTAGATATGAATAAGAAATTTAACGTTGCGACTATACTCTGCTTGGAGATAATTGACACTCGTCACTATCAAAGTCTTCTTGTTTTCGTCCAAGCAAGGTCACGGATTGGCCAGTCATTATGATTTAGTGACAAGCTAACTAGATCTTTGCTTGCCTGGAGTACACAAAGGGAGAAGATGTTGGCCATTATCTTTGACAAAGGTTGTCTTGACAAATTAATCTGGTTTTAGCCGAGCAGGAAAAACGATTGGCAGAAGTTGAGATTTCGTGACCATAGTTAAACCCTTTGTTTGAATCCTAAAGAACTAGTTTGTTCTAATTTCAATGCTCTTTTATCTAAGAATTAATTGATTTTTTCAATCATTTTCTAAAGATAAAGCCCTGTAAATGTGTGATTTGAAGGATTGAGGTTTAAATTTGGTACAAATGTCGGTAAAATCAATTGTTAACAGGTTTTAAAAATATTAAAAGTCGGCGAGACCGAAGTCAATAATTATGCAGGTCAACTTTTCATTAGTCTGTACTAAACTAGACTTAACCGAAGGTGATGCACTTTTAGCCTTTGTAGTAGTTGTCCTTGAATTGTTTACGATATCGTATATCTATCAGTTCTGAATAGGACGTATGGGCTTCGACCAATTTCAATCAATTGTAAAAAAAGAAAGCACAAAAGGAAGAAATATTTTAAAAATTCAAGAGGCTGTAGTTTTTAACACTGACAAAACTTGCAAACAGCCTTGCACTTAGTGAATTATTAAGGGTTTTTTTTTTAATAGGATTGTTTGTTTTCTTTACCTTTCTTTTCTTTTCATTCCCTCCACGTTTTCGAATTTCTTCATTAACTTCGGTGGTTGGTGTTTATTATTTTAATTTATTGGGATAAGTTTGTTTCTTAAAAGTTTTACATCTTAAAAAAAACCCTTAGGTTTAGATGGAATAATTGTAATAAATAAACTGCAGACTGTTTTACTTGCGGAATTCTTATTCAATCTGCAATAACTGTAAGATTTTGACAATGAAGCTCTATTTTTTGTACCACAGAAAGCATTACCCTAAAATAGGATGCCGAGTGTTTCATGGGCATTTCATGCATGGTGCCAGGGCATTTTTGCGATCATATCTCTTTTGCCACACTAGCTTTCGTATATCTACTGTTTCTACCTTCTCCGCCTGTTCTATTACTTTTTTGACCTTTCTTAGGAGCGCCTGTGGTTGTAAGGTTAGAACTTTCCCTCTGATATCCGAAGGGATATTCTTTGTAGGTTTGATCCCCTACTCTGTCAGTAAGTTCTTGGCTTAATCTTTATCGTTCTGGCGTGCTCGATGGAGGGGTTAGTTTTGTCGTAAAGGCCTGAGATCAGCTTTTTGTGGGCGGAGAGCCATGAAGCAGGGAGGGAGGGACAACTGAGCCTAAACGCAGATCAAACTATGACAGAGTAAACTAGTGCTCGACAATCAGAAGTTGTGTTTATCAAGCTATGTTCGTGTCACTTCCAACGATGAAAGCCACAAGATTTCTACTATTTTATCACATTTTACACATTGGCGTAACACACCATTTTCGGTGAGGCATTAATAGACATCGGTGTGACGTCTTTTGGTCTATATAGTCCCATCCTACGTTTATCTAATAAAGTGACGCAAATACCAACTTGACCGTGATTGAACTTTTTGCCTAGTCTGGACTGTATTGATAAAGACGGCGGCATTAGTTCATATAAACTCGTTAAGTTAAAAACATATCTTGACATTTATACTCAGCCTATTATGAAAATTGAGACGATTGATCTTACATTTGAAATAGGAGATAAATATAGGTAATGCAGTTTATCTTTTGCAACATAATTTAAAGGAAAAGAGTAGGTGAAAATTCAAATTCTAGCATAATGCTACCCCTGCCTCTGCTTATTGTCATTTCCGGTATCAAAATACTTTCTTGTCGTTTGATGTTTTTTTTTTTTTTTAACTATCTCCTTAAAGATGTTTTAATAACAAAATAAAGATAAATCTGGAGATAGCTCTTGTAACAATGTGCAGTAACAGCAACAGCAGTGAAAATGTTAAAAGTAGTAGTAGTAGTAGTAGTAGTAGTAGTAGTAGTAGTAGTAGTAGTAGTAGTAGTAGTAGTAGTAGTAGTAGTAGTAGTAGTAGTAGTAGTAGTAATAGTAGTAGTAGTAGTGGTAATAGTAGTAATAGTAGTAGTAGTAGTAGCAGCAGCAGCAGCAGCAGCAGCAGTAGTAGTAGTAGTAGTAGTAGTAGTAGTAGTAGTAGTAGTAGTAGTAGTAGTAGTAGTAGTAGTAGTAGTAGTAGTAGTAGTAGCAGCAGCAGCAGCAGAGGTAGTAGTAGTAGCAGAAGCAGTAGTAGTAGTGGTAGCAGCAGCAGTAGTAGTAGTAGTAGTAGTAGTAGTAGTAGTAGTAGTAGTAGTAGTAGTAGTAGTAGTAGTAGTAGTAGTAGTAGTAGTAGTAGTAGTAGAAGCAGTGGCAGCACCAGCAGAAGCAACAGCTGTAATTGTGATATTAGCAGATGCAGCTCCGATAGAAAAGGTAGAAGAAAGCGAGAGGAATATGAGTGCAGCAATAGCAGATAATAACGTCACAACCATATAATAGTAGCCACAGTTTTATGACCTCAAGTCCTTGGATGTGGGGCAGGTATAGCGAGATTTCAAAGCTTTTCTAAGATCACGAGTATTTTGAATGCACAAACGCTGTCACAAAGTGATGACTTCAATCGTGCTATAAGTACCTTGATGTGCAGTCACGACTGTAATTTATTTCAATATGACTAGTTTTTTTTATCTCATGATACTAGGAGAATAATGTTTCATATAAGAAAGATTATGAGTAGCTGCGATAAAGATTCTTGTGGCAGCTTTCATCAGCAAAAACCAAAAGTACATTACTAATATAGTTCGGTTATTAGCTTCTCTCGCCACTTCCAAACAACAGGTATTTGATTTTTTTCATTTTGTCGAAGCTCTTTAGCACAGAATCTCTTGAACAATAATTATAGTCCTATCATAGAACAACCATCGAATTCTTGATATTGTCTTAATAATGGAGTGGTGTTATCAGATTCGGGTAACATGCGTAGATTTAACTGACAGGACAAGCATTCTTTTTTTTTTAACGAGAAGCCCAGTAAAGAGTTTTATCTGAACTACTGAACTATCTTTCAACAAAATAGTGTCCGATCTGAGGGGAGTGAGTAACTTGAAGCTGATTTAAAGATTTGAGAAAATTTGCGAAATGTTTTTTACTGGATGAATTGCTCATTAATAAGTTCTAGTATAGAAAATAATGTGACGAAAGTCCTATATGAGGGGTAATGCGAGAAGTACAAAGCTAAGGTAGCGTAGTCGTGGTATTTTGAGAACCAATCGAGCTGGCATGATTGTCTAATGAATATTGCTCAAAGATTTCTATATTGTCAAATATAATAGTCTCGCAGGATCCTATTTCGGTATGTTGACCCAAGCAAACTACATTCCTTTATATTTTGCACAATATGGACGAGGTATGTCAGACGCTGGGTCTATTCTTAAAAAGGCCACCAGTAGGATCCAGGTATATATAACCACAGTACATAAACGAAAATGAAGCTGTTAAACAATGTCAGCATAATTATTTTAAATAAAAAGCCATACAGATTATCAGCGAATTGTTAAAATTATGACGGAGTTGTTTGTCAATTTTAAAAGATCTGATGAAAATTTTGACATCGCAGGCTAGAGCTTGTCTCAGCTTTGAAAGTTGAGGAGCAGCGTCAACGCTGGGAACTTTCAATGGTTCAAAACCATGAAACCAAGAGAATTAGTGCGAACAGTCAAGTCAGGACCAGACAATACATTTATCGCCACAAATAAAAAAAATAGTACAGCAAAATGTAAGCCTCCCACAGATCGTCCACTTTGCTGCTTTTGGTAGATAGAAAGAGGTCGTCGTATTAAATGACTTTGCCTACCTGCAATTTATCAGCTTTTTAAAACCTGATTCCTCTTTGATTTAAAGAGCAATATTACATTACACGTAAGGCATGCTCGTTGCTTGTTTTCCTTAGTAGATCTTGTTGGAAGTTGGTGATCAAACTGTTATTCGACACGGTTTGCAAGGTTTCTGATATACTCAACTCTGCGTTTATAGGATGCTATACAAGGCAGGTCTTAGGCCAGGACTCGATTACTACACAATGTAAACTACATTAATTAATCAAATTTCACCAACATATCAGACTTTTGTTTTTTATTCTGGAAAGTTACATCTCCAATATCATCACTATATTCATCATCATATTATTATTATCATCCAAATCATCATCATCATCATCATCATACTATTATTATTATTATTATTATTATTATTATTATTATTATTATTATTATTATTATTATTATTATTATTATTATTATTATTATTATTATTATTATTATTATCATCATCATCCATATCATCATCATCATCATCATCATCATCATCATAATCTTCAAAGTCGTTTTCAATGTGATTGCAACATCTTCATCATCTACATCTCTTAAAAAAATCTCCACTGTCATTATCATTATCCTCAACAATTATCCTTGCCATCATCATCTTTAACATCATCCTCTTCAAAATAACCATCACCATCATCGTTATCATGCTCCTCTTCATCCGATTATTAGAAATATATAAAATTCCCCCGAAATGTGTGTAAATGCTTCGTCAAATAAAAGGGAAAACAGACTTATTTAGTAGAAGAAAATGTCTGCAGAGATAGAAAAAAAGCCCCAGGTGAAGGAGTAGGATAGTAGACCTCAGCCATCATGATAGATTAAAGTTTCCAATGAGTCCAGCATGATTCTAGAATGGCGTCAGAAATGTGGAGCATTTTGTTGCACTGATAACAACAAAGACTGCTGCTGCTGCTGCTGCTGCTGCTGCTACTACTACTACTACTACTACTACTACTACTACTACTACTACTACTACTACTACTACTACTACTACTACTACTACTACTACTACTACTACTATTACTACTACAACCGCTGCTACTACTACTACTCAACTACTAAAACTACTACTACAAGTATGACTGCTGCTGCTGCTTATACTACTACTACTACTACTACTACTACTACTACTACTACTACTAATAGTACTACTACTACTACTACTACTACTACTACTAGTAGAGCCATAGAAGCAGCCGTTACAAAATGGCAGAGATGAGCTTGAGGAAGATAAGAAAAAGAAAAACAACGATATCTAAATTAAACAACAATAACAATAATAGCTACAACAACGACAACAGTCGAAATCGTAACATTAATTTCAGCAAAAGGAGCCAAAAAGAAAGGAAACAAAGCAGTCTCAATAATAGTTGTGGAATCCTATCGTATTTAACTCTGATAGGTTGATTTTCTCTATGTAATTCCTTTTTTTTTTTTTTGGTCTGCTTTTACTTCACCTTTGTATTTTTTATGTGCACATGTATTTTTGGATATAGGCTTGATGGTGTTGATTTTTTTCCCAGATTATATTAACTACTCAGCAGTTAACTATAATAATAAGATCCAACTCCACATGGCTGGTCAAGGGTCTCACCTGCGCCATGTTCCAGTACTGCTCGTGCGGTCCGGCCCGGAAGGCGACAGACTTGCTGCCACTGGACGTGCCTCCGCTGTCCAGACCCTTGTCCCCCCCTGAATTGGTCAACTCGATGCTGACCGTGCTCTCCTGGCTGTGCTGCCTGGCCCTAGCGTGTCTGCTTGACCGCAGGGGACCCCTGCTCACATCCTGCTGGAGAGAGATTGAGGGAGGTAAGATGTTAGTACATGGAGTTAAATCAATAATCTGTGTCTCACATCCTGCTGAAGAGAGGTTGAGGGAGATAAGATGTTAGTACATGGAGTTAAATCAATAATCTGTGTCTCACATCCTGCTGAAGAGAGGTTGAGGGAGATAAGATGTTAGTACATGTAGTTAAATCAATAATCTGTGTCTCACATCCTGCTGAAGAGAGATTGAGGGAGATAAGATGTTAGTACATGGAGTTAAATCAATAATCTGTGTCTCACATCCTGCTGAAGAGTGATTGAGGGAGATAAGATGTTAGTACATGTAGTTAAATCTATAATCTGTGTCTCACATCCTGCTGAAGAGAGATTGAGGGAGATAAGATGTTAGTACATGGAGTTAAATCAATAATCTGTGTCTCACATCCTGCTGAAGAGTGACTGAGGGAGATAAGATGTTAGTACATGTAGTTAAATCTATAATCTGTGTCTCACATCCTGCTGAAGAGAGATTGAGGGAGATAAGATGTTAGTACATGTAGTTAAATCAATAATCTGTGTCTCACATCCTGCTGAAGAGCGATTGAGGGAGATAAGATGTTAGTACATGTAGTTAAATCAATAATCTGTGTCTCACATCCTGCTGAAGAGAGATTGAGGGAGATAAGATGTTAGTACATGGAGTTAAATCAATAATCTGTGTCTCACATCCTGCTGAAGAGAGATTGAGGGAGATAAGATGTTAGTACATGGAGTTAAATCAATAATCTGTGTCTCACATCCTGCTGAAGAGAGGTTGAGGGAGATAAGATGTTAGTACATGGAGTTAAATCAATAATCTGTGTCTCACATCCTGCTGAAGAGAGGTTGAGGGAGATAAGATGTTAGTACATGTAGGTAAATCAATGATCTGTTTCAACGAAAGGCACGAATCAATGTTTCCATCCCGCTGAGGAGAGAGAGTTAATGATGTTAGAAGTGAAACAGTCAGAAGGTCAAATCTAATCTATTGAGTTGAATGGAAAAAGAGGACGGGTTGGGGGTACACATAGGATTCATTGGTTGAATCTGAGCTCTACTTTTCTACTTGCATTTATTAAACTTGGTTTTTCTTTAAGCATAGTTATTTATATTTCTTTCTTTCATCACACCAGAAACGTGTAGTAACAGCTCTATCTCTGGTTTGACAGAAAGCCTTTATTCTAAGATTCTTCGGCAAACCTAAGGATCGCAAATTAAACCAATGACGGCAAAGTGTATTTCAACCTTTCCAAACCTTTCTTCTCGTCACTTCCGCATTTTTTTTTCATTCTTTTATTTTCATATTTTTACTGATTTCGCATTATCATTTGCTTTTGTGATATATCCTAGCGCTTTTGACTCAAGCAAATTTGCACAGCGTTTTGTTTGGGTTTTTTTTTCTGATTGAAGCCAAGCTCTTGATGTAGTGTGGGCCACGTTGGGAAAGCTCTAGGTGTCCACAACATTCTGATAATCTTGACACACGGGCATGAAGGTTGAATTTACCTTCATAGCGTACAAAACCCGCTTTGAAGTGCAAAGGATCTTACACCGAGTTAATTACGAGGTGAACCCTTACCAGAGAAAACCACCAGGTGTCACACTTCACGTCTTGGGCCTCTGCAGAGCCGCAGCAGCATCAGCCCATTGTCCTTCGTGTAGTCTTTGATTTTCCCCTGGGCCCTCTTGTAGTTCTATCCGTTTTATTTGCTACATGAAAATGCCTTTTTCTCTCTACACTCTGCTTTAGACGACCATTTTGATGTGAACCATTTCGCATTCGCTGACAGGCAGAGCTTGATCGAAAAGTTATGTTTATTGAGCGCATTATATAGCCTCTTCTACCTCTCCATATTCTGGCGCTTCTATATTTTCTTTAGACTTTACCATCGGATCATTTGAGTCTTTCATTTGGCAGAATTTACTTTCTTTCTAGGTATATTTCTTGTGAGTCCTAGTTGTATTTTCCGAAGGTGCATTGTCGCATTTGTTATTCCGGGAGTTCCTTTCTTTTATCGTTCTTTTGGAAATTGATACATTTTTCACTGGTGTGAACATTACCGTATTCTTGACTTGATCTTACTCAGTTTTGGTATTACCCTAAACTAGAGACACCACATCTAGAACATCCATGCAGACCCCATTTAGTGAGCTGTAAGAAACCTCCCCCAGTACCTTTGTTGATATAGTCTTTTTAAGTGTCTTCACTCTTGTTAGGTTCTTAATTGGTTTTTGGTTGCTTCTTAGGCCTTATCTTCAAAGAGTAGGAATGATCTAGGTCGAAAAAGATTAATGCTTTCAAATTCTGCCCTGTTGGAACTGTATTTACGCCCCTTTACAATTATACTTTGTTCACTTGTCTTGACGATGTTCCACATGCCACCAGGTGATACATGGAACCTCGCAAAACTGTAACATATCCTCATATAACATATAACAGCTGACTTCTTTGTTGTAACTCTCTGCTGTGCTGATCTGATTTTTTACAGGCTTTGGGGTAGCCATTGAACTCTGTAAACTGTTCCACTTCGCTCGGAATTTGTTGTTGTTTTTTGTTTGTTTTGTTGTTTGCTTTTCCCTACTCAAACAGAAGCAGGCTTTGGTGTTTGGAAGAACTGTCACACGAATCAGCCAAGACTCTTGAAGAAAAGTTTCTGATGATATCTCACCAAGTACTGTCTTGACTTTGAAAAGCAGTCCCAATTAGTTCGTTTGTTTTTTCCTGTTTTCAAAGCTGTGGATTTGTTTTATTTTACTTTTTTGTAATAACTAATCACAATGGAATCCAACCATATAATAGAACTGCTTTTTATAATATACCAGCAAGCTCTAACGCTGTCAACTCGTGATGATGGACTACATACAGCACGAGTTGCAGAAAATGAAGAGAGTAAAACTACTTGTACAATCATTGCACCATGATCTAGGAAGACAAGAGAAACATAATTTACAATACATTGAAACCTGCAAGACGCTAATGACATTTGATTTACCTTCGATCAAGATCTAGCTGATGGATTTGTACTTTCACTTCGCAATATTTGATAGAGAATGAATTTTTAGCACGTGAGTCTTAGAGCCCGTCAAAAATGAATAAGAATAGTTTGATTATCAGTATGCTTGTCTTCTTGGTGCCTGTGGATTACTCACCCGTGCCTGATCCATGTTTGAAGATTGATCCCTTGAAGCTGGTCTGAAATAAGTGACTTTTGGGTCCATGATAAGAAACACTGGCAAATAGGCTTCATTAATTGGCCATCTTTAGGCCACTTGCTTTATGTATTTTGGTTGATCACAAATACACAGAGTGAGCCTATTCTTCTTGGTTTTGAATCTTATTGTAAATGCTTCTCTCTTTTGATTTTCTCTTTAACTTTACTTTGCTATTCACCCTAAGCTTCAGTGGATTATATGAAGAAGTACGGTTTAGAAAAGGTAAAAATTTCCCAGTCCTCTTCCTAATCTAAAGCAAGATCTAGATCTCGTCGCTAATCAAAACTTCAAAAATCCCGTACTGTTTGCGACACGTTGGTGATCAACGTGAATTCTACTGGTTATCTGTCGCGTTAAGCCCAAAATATATATCGGAGGCAAATAAAAGCCATTCAGCTTTTTGGTAATTATTTCATTGTAAAGTTTATTATCTTTATTAGAAATGAAACATTCAAAGATCTTATCTAATCTGCCGAACTGATGTATATTTTATTTTATTATTCGCCACTGTATCAGTCAGACGAAACGAAGTTTATCTGTAGATAAGGACTATTATCATCTGCTTTGAGTATTGATGCACCAAGATGGCAACAGCTCAGGGCTTGCGGTAATCTTCATTGAGAGGAGTGGGGGGTTTGAGGCGAGTCGTACCGTGTGACTGGTAGCGCATGAATGCTCATTCTATCAGCTCTTATCAACCCTTAATAATAATAATAATAATAATAATAATAATAATAATAATAATAATAATAATAATAATAATAATAATAATAATAATAATAATAATAATAATAATAATAACAACAACAACAACAATAATAATAATAATAATAATAATAATAATAATAATAATAATAATAATAATAATAATAATAATAATAATAATAATAATAATAATAATAATAATAATAATAATAATAATAATAATGCCCCTTCTTAAACATCATTGTGGAGCTTTATCCCTCAGGAGCAAGATTGTTCTCGATGTATTTTAAACATTGATGACGATATCAACAGAACGGTCCCGGGTGCTCGTTCATTATGGAGATAAGATCTTTGCGCTGTATCTTTTTATGTTTTTTAACCCTGTGGGGCTTTTTTTTGTTTTTTGTTTTTTGTTTTGCACGCAGCCCTGACCGCATGAGATTTGATTTTCCGATTCTCCAGGTTTACAGAACTTTTAACAAATTAATCTCATCCGAGGGAGCCTCTCAGAAGTCTGTATAATACACTATATCTCCTCCGTGTTTTCATCGCCTACCCGCTTTGGTTGCGCTATGCCTCTTTGTGTGTGGGTCTTTTCCCTGCCTCAACAACCCATGAGACCACCTTTCGTTGTGGTATAGCTTTGTTCAAGTTACTCAAAGACTATTGCAGAACAGCAAGTTTCGCAAAATAATTGAGACCGATGTGCGCTTACTTACACTCGTGGGGAATTTTTTTTTTCAATTTAGTCTTTATGTCATGCGTTTTGAAAAATTCTTATTGTATGACATACCATAGTCAAATGGAACTTTCGAAAACTCCTAGCTAGAGGATTTTTTTCTTCTTTTTCTTTCGTGCATATAAAATTGTTATGATTAATGTATCAAAGTAAGTTGATATAACAGGGCTTGTTCACTACTTTTGATCTATTTCATACAAGAAACGATGTGAAGAAGAAGCAAGTAACATATTACATTTATAATTTCTTGAGCAGAGTTTCATTCCTTTTTAACATCGATTCACTTCCTGTTTGATTTCAGTTTTTAAACATAAGATCAGATCGGCGATGAACTAGCTGACGAAGGAAGAAAAATGTGAGGATGGAAAGAAACAAACCTTAAATAATTGATTCAATGTGACAAGGACCCACACTGGGCTTGTTGATTCAAGACTTGTTTTTGAGAATCCCGGAGAAAGAGAGAGAGAGGAAGGGAGTGGAGAGATAAGTGTATGTCAGAGAGGGGAGGAGGGAGCTAGGAAAGCCGAAGAGTTTCCAAAATCATGGCATCTCGCTCCCATTCCCATTACATGTAAGACAATTTAAAGATCACAGATGTTGAAACTAGAATAAGTTTATAACATATAATATTAGATCGCTGAACAATTTCAGTATACCTTTTACTAAAATTGATGTTACTGTCTCTAAGAGTGCCTCAGAATAAATTAAAACAGACCAGGTGGATGCAGTGGTTTGTTATCAACTGCTGTTACCACTTCTCTTGTTTGTCTTGTCAGTAAAGCTCAGTGAGGCAGATATATATACATGAATCAAGAAATTATTGTCATTCAAAATAGTTTTAAGTCTTGTGAGTCTCTATAAAGGATGCCAAATAATCACTCATAAAAAAGGTTTAAAGTTTGTCAATGTCCTTTAAACAAACTCAAATAATTAACGAACTAAATATTACCTAAGTATGTCCTACAAGAGATTTGAGATTTATGTAATTTTCTTTTTAAAATATGCTAAAACCTTAAGTGAAATATTTCGGACTATCGAGAAGCGGTAGTGATTGAAGTCGCGATAAGCAAAGTGCATACAACTTGACAAAATGAATTTGCTGTCAATGTCAAATTTTGAAAGACCAGACTGAGAAAGAGTATTGCTGGTATTAGAGAAAATAATTCCCAAGTTCAGGGATCAGCAAATATTTACAATACTGCTACATGTATTAATAAACGTAATTCTTCTTGTGGCATTAAAGAGTTATGAGGACCCATAGATTTAACAACATAGCAGTATCGGTTTCTAATTTTTAAAGCACTGCTTTAAGCGTCTATAAGAAGACAGTGTACATATGAGGCTTTAGATTTGGTTGCGGGTTGGGTTTTTGTGTATGTGTGCGTCTGTGTATGTGTGAGAATCTGAGAGCACTAAATATGTTGATCCAAAAAAAATGATCGTTTCGTGGATTTCCTTTTTGCGAGTTATGGTGGTTCGGGCTTTTTTTTTTTTTTAGTTTTAAGAAGATTAAGTTTGATTTAGATAAACTTGACACACAAAACGATGTGGTTCGGGTTTTCTTTTAAGATTGAGTTTAGGTGGTTCGGTCTTTTTTTTTTAAATATTGAGTTTGATTCAGATAAAGTTGACACACAAAACAGGCAGTGACTCACCATGGACAGTTTCTTCACCAAATACACTTCCGAGAAAATGACTGGAGCTTGAGCGTAGTCAGTTCTTGCACCGGATTTCTTATATTTTTATCATAACCATTAAGACGTTTGTAGTTTCACTCTTGAGTACCGGTAAAGCTAAAAAAAAAAAAGAACAATCTTAGTGCAACACTTTCCTGCCCTCGATGACTCTCTATCCAGATCCTTGTTACACTGTAAGAATAATGTTAAAAGCCTCAATTAATTCAGAAAATGATTGCTGACGAAAGGTTCAAAGATCTCATGAACAGGTGGAATGTTCTGATAACAAACTTCAGCGGTTTTCTATCTTTGTCATCGTGAACTCTTCCTCCGTCATGTCTAAGACTTGTGGTCGGTGGCACCTGTGTCATCTGTTATCTCCATCATCCTGCTGATAACACAGCGCGCGTCAGTGGTCTGATTGGCACATCTACACGTAGAGCATATACTGTGTGTGACCTGGCTGATAGACAAACGTCTTTCTTGAAGTCCTTAAGATACAGATATTTGACTTTTTAAATTGATTTTTTTTTTTTATGGGCCGTCAACTACAAGGCAATCTTTGTCTCCTCTGTACTTTAATCAATCCCCCGTCGGGTAGGGCAGAACTATAACGATGAGGCTGCAAGCTATATTTCCTGACGGCGAGGCGATCTTACGCGAGAACAATATCTCTCTGCTGGTAGCAGAGCGGACGTTCTAACCTCAAACCCCACTAACGTTCCTGGAATTTTCTTAATTGATTCGCCAGCTTGAAGGGTAATGGATGTTATTCTAAAATAAAAATCGGCACTCTTCTCTGTATGAGAAAGCATGATGGAAAATTCAGAAAAAGTCTAAAAATAGAAAGAAGCAAATGAACATTTAGGATCGTGACAGTATTTGATATCATAGTAACATAAGATTCAGAATGAGGAGTAACTTAAGGACCTTTCCAGAACAATCTAGACCACAGCACCACTTGCTAAGCTTGAAGCTTCCTGGAGGAGGAAGAGATATAGACCTTTGTCATAAATCATACTGTCGATGTCACATTCTATTGCCCAGACTGTTCCCAGTTGCAGTGTGTTATATCTCTATGTTCTTGGAAATCATGGAGATCAGAAGTTATAAGACTCCCTGGAGTCTCATGCAAAGATCAAATAACAAATGAGGAGGTGCGGAAAGAAAGAACAACTGTCTAATGTTGATTTAAATGTGAGGAAGAAGATCTGGATAAGACAAGATGAAATAGAAAAAAATAGAAAAATCAAAATCTATAAAGCGCTCATAAATACCACTCTCACCCACAACAATGCTGTATCACATGGTTTTTAACACAATCTAAAATATACGCAAAAAAAAAAAAAGAACTTTTGGAAACAGTTACGAAAAGTGTGAGACATCCTTTATTCAATCACTATATCCGAGTTACTGTAAAAAGGATACAAAGAGAATTAATGCATGTAGTGATGACAAGAAGCTAAGAAATATCTCTTTATAGAGTCAGTTTTGGAAAAAACATTCAAAGGAGGCAATAACAAAACAATTTATTCACTTAAAAAAATGATTTGAACCACTGAAGATCACTTGAACATGGCAGTGAACAGTGCGCTACTTCCATCAAGCAAATTGCTGAGGCGCCCTGCTCCTGGTGACATAGCCGTGCTAGACAAATAATAAGTCAAGTCATGGAAGGATCATTCAGTATGCAGTCGAACCCTAAAACAGATTTATAATCCATTAATCTTCTGGGAAAAAGACGCAAATTGATATGGAAGGATCATTCAGTATGCAGTCGAACCCTAAAACAGATTTATAATCCATTTATCTTCTGTGAAAATGACGCAAATTGATATGGAAGGATCACTCAGTATGCAGTCGAACCCTAAAACAGATTTATAATCCATTTATCGTCTGTGAAAATGACGCAAATTGATATATAAGGATCATTCAGTATGCAGTCGAACCCTAAAACAGATTTATAATCCATTTATCTTCTGTGAAAAAGACGCAAATTGATATGATATAGACACATTATAATATTCTCAGAGTTTGCGAAAAATTAAAAAGCCCATTTCTCTTGAGCATTGTGTCTGGAATAAAACCAGGAGACAGATATCCAGTAGGAGTAGAATCAACACTGTTTAATTAAAATCCGTTCGTCTGCATTAATGTTATTGTTCCAAACATATATATTAATTATAGCAAAATAATGTTATTGACAGAGCGTACATGACGAAAAAAAAATTGATTTTGTCATGTGTTTTAGTTTAGCATAGTGTGTGTGTGTAACATGTGTGTATTGCACTATCGGAGAGCAGGCAGATTTTGAGTCAAATTGCACTGTGAGAAGAATTAAGAAATTAGAAGAGTGGCGATATAATTGGTGTCTGAGAAAGGTTGAGAAATTAGGAGAGTGGAGATGTAATTAGCGACTGTTAGAAAAGTTCAGACATAAGAAGAGTAACGATATCATTGGCGACCAATTCGCATGGTTTCTCTGAGATCCATGCTAACGCCAGTATGAACCTAGATATAGAAAGAAACTGAATGCCTGTTTCTGTTTCATAAATTAGATTCACTTGCATTTCAAAACCGAAATCGATCTCACTTACTGGGTTTACATCAATGTTAATTTATAATGCTTTGGTTTCAGATTCAAACATTATCATTTTCTCTATCTGTGTATCTCTCCTCTCTAGCATTTCCCCTTTCTTTTCTTTTCCTCTCTCAAGCTCTCTATTTCTGCCTATACTCTTTAAATTTCTCTCTCTCTCTCTCTCTCTCTCTCTCTCTCTCTCTCTCTCTCTCTCTCTCTCTCTCTCTCTCTCTCTCTCTCTCTCTCTCTTTCAATTCCCCAAGTCGTATTTCCTCAACACAGGAAACAAATTAACTAGTTACTTATGAGTGTAAGACTTTTATCTTTAACAAGGAAGACCATTTGATTCTTCAAAGTGTGTTACTGTTCCTTAGTCTCTCTCGCGTTAGTCAGTTTTATGTGGAGAGTTATGTAGACAATTTTCGGCCCTTTACAAAGTCCAATTTTAACAATAATTTACTTTTATTGTTTCGATAACTTTTGAAAGGATAGCATTAAGTAATTGAGGCACTGATAAAAAGGTAGTAATATGGACTGCATTTTTTTTATTCCTGTTGTAAATTCTTTGAAGTCCCCTTGGCATCAAATTGTGTATTTGTCCTCAAAACTTTTATCATCATTTTTTTTTACGCTGTACACATCTATGTATTGCGCCTTGATAATATCACTGCATGCAAAAGTTAGCATTTTTGTCGAAAATCGTGGGCATTTTCCTCTTGGATTTTTTTTCTCTTTTCAAGGGCGTTTTTTTCCATATTTCGTAGCATTATTTTTATCAGATGTCAAGATACTTATGGAAAAATGAACAGGCAAAATTTAAAAGTCTTGCATTGATTAAAA
>JAWDGP010003795.1:27500-220000 GCA_033675545.1 Elysia crispata
AAATTAGTGTTCAAAAGACAACTACATTGTGCAGCCCTTCAGATTTGATGGAAAGGGTAAAATTTAAAATTTAAAAAGATTTAAGGTTGAGACAAAATGAAAAATCCTAAAAGAGAAAACTGTATGTATTATTCTATAAAACTTAGTCATCGAAGGGCCTGGACAAGTCTCCGTGTGGGAAACACATTAGCTGAAATATGATTGTATGATGTGCTATTCTAATGCATAATGTAAATGAACTAGATCTAGTACATTATGAAGTGTAGACAAATTTCAGATACATAATTGAATTTCTTTGTTTGGTCTGATAATAAGGTCCCTTTGAGCTGTAAAATGCAAAGAAACTTAGAAAGGCTTTGTGTTTGCCAGCTACTAAATAATTTGTAACAATGTATGCACAATCTCTATGTGAAACAAGCAAAAATTTTAAATTTTAAATGTTTTATAAGCTATCACTTTTATCAGGCTACAGTTCAAGATCTAATAATCAATATTTTTTAAGAAACACATGAGTATTCTTGTTAAGATTTTATCATGGGGTCTAAAATTCTGGGACTGCGACATGTCTATACATAATTGAGGTAAATTTTTTTGTGTGTATATTAGGCTCTATGCAGATTTTAATTTTTATAGGTCTAGATATAAGTACTCGACCACAGCAGTATAACTGCAAGATATTTACTGCCCTTTACTTAGTGCTTGTTTTAAGAAAGATTTTCTTTAGGTTTCTTCAAACCAAAGAAGGCACTGACCAATTGTGAGCACTCCAACAACAGTCCTACTTAGGCCTTCAGTTATAACATATCTACCCCTAGGTGGTGAAATTATAAGCTGTGACTATCAGCTATCCTTGTCACCTAACTCCAGATCTGTTGATAAAATTATATCCGCACTTGAACCTTAACTTGGATAATAATCAACAATGGCAATTGAGGCAACTATTAGGGTTCATTCAATAAGACAATTTAAGACTGCTCAATTTACATCTATCTTTGTCTCGCAAATCCAGGAGCACTATATATCTTACTCTAATATAGTAATAAATATAAACATCCTCTCTTTCCCTGTATGGAAATCAATCATATTCAATTTTTATTAAACTCAACAGAGTCCTCGGGCATACTTTGCCTGGTTTTCAAATAAATCTAAAAATCTTATGTTTTCATGCTTATTTCCAGTATTTATGTGAAATTATTTGGTTTATCATTGGAAGCAATATGGAGACTGGTAAGAGATTGTCAATCTGGGACTATTGTCTTACTAGTTTGGTTTTTTTTTTACAGGTCGAACAGCCTCTAAAAGGTGGAAATAACAAAACTGCAGCTGGGCGCCAATCTAGAAGAGCCGCTTTTGGTGACATCACAAATGTGAGTATTGACCAAATTAGAACTAGCTAGTTAGATGTGGATATGCATAAGATAAACATAGATTGAAGCCTCTTGGCAAGTACGAAACTTTAGTATTTATAAAATCAATATCAGTTTTAAACCTTGCAGACAATAAGCATTCTATTTGTAGTCATTATAATATGTTGAAACCACTTTCAGATCATTCTATAGTCATGTTTAATTTCCATTGTTTGTATAATGTTGTGTTCAAAATTACAGGCAACTAAAGAACAGTCAATTAGAGATGGCAAGAAAAAACTGATCACAGATCCGCTAAAGCCAAAAACCAAGTCTAACATACCTGTCAGCATTGAGCAGCAGCCCTCACAGCTTATAAGCAAGAAAGAGAAGACAGAGAAGGTGAAAGCTTTGCATGATCCAGCTTTGCTTAATGTGTCAGAGCAAATCACATCCTCTCAAGAATCCAATGATTCTGAGAATCTTAATAGGTGAGTTTAAAAAGTCAATGTTTCTTCATTTGTCCCAGGTAATGAAACATTCTTACTTTTTTCATTTGTCCTTTAGATCAGATTTAATAGGTGAGGGAGTGTTCGAATGGAAAGTTTGTGAAAAAGGATTCATAAAAGCAGACATGTACATTTCCCATTTTTATGCTAAGAAAGTTTTTCCCACCGAATTTTGCAACTTCATGGGGGAAAAAAGCAAACTCTCAGATCTTCTAACTGGATATTGAGAAACATTACGGTTGCATCTCTCATACACTCACAAATGGTACTAGGTCTAACTTGGTTGAGATATTACCCACCATTACACTAGGCTAGGTTAGGCTACAACATTCGTACTTTTGATCCTTCAAAAGTTCTAAGTACTTACCAGAGGTATATTTAGGTCTTGGAATGATGTATTTTTAAATAAAAAGATTAAATCTGTAGAAATATTGAACACGCAAAAGTAGTCATAAAAAAACAGATTTAAAAACCTTTTTTTTTTCTTCAAATTTTGGGGGGGGTGCCCCCAGACTTCCCTGACAATTTTGCGCCTTGATGTTGAGACATTTGGAAAGATGTGGTATGATGAACAAAGTTTCAATTTTTATCAGAGACACTTTCGTGTCTGATAAAAAGCTCAACTTGTGTAAAGAAATCATTGGTTTGTAATTTGATATTTAGGAATTTATGCGAGAGAGATTTTGGCTTTTCCCAAGAAAAATGAAAACACTCCATTTCCATAAACAAGCCAATCTTGAGGGGTATTTTAAATCCAAAACCAATTTCTCCATTCTAAATGGCTTAACTTAGGTTTATATTATAGCCAAGAGTTAAACTGTCCGTAAACAACAAATTAAATGTTATGAGTGTTCCACAGTATTGATTTATGGACTTAGCATGGAGACAAGCATCAAGGTCTTCACAGTAGAGTGATAGTATTCATTTATGCAAAATCAGTTACTGCAGTGTTCTAACCTTGAGCATAAGTCATGTTTGTAGAGGAAGTTTGTGTAACTGATGGAAATGTAGCTTTTGATTTCAGATGCGAATAACCTATAAGTATAACTGAGTGAAGGTAACCTAGGTAACCTAGTTCAGTATCTTCAGCCATTGTATTCTACACATGAATTGATCTGTTAGTAAAAGGTTTTGTTCCTTGTTCTCAGTTGCGCAGCACTTTTCTCGCCAGGGAAGTAAATTTCTTTGGGATAAAATGAATTTGATTATAGACAATTTTGAATATATCACCAATTATATAGTACAATTTTTTTCTAACAGTTTTTCATTTTTCTTTTTCTTAGGAAGGAGGAAGATTTCTCATTCGTTGTAAGTATTCATTTTAAATTTAATCTTTCAATTTACTCCCTGTACTTTAATATATTTATGAAGAACTAAAAATATCAGTATTGATTCAGAATCCACCAGTCCTTTTTTTTGACTTAACACATCAGCATTTTTTGCTATACTTGTAAGACTGCTATCTTATCGTTTACTTACAAGCAAATTTTTTCTCAGGAGGAGGGTGATGCGTCAATTCAAGTTGTGGAGCGGAGCTTGCTGTCTTTTGATGAGGAAAAAAAAGATGACGAGTTTCATGTTGCAGTCTACGCCCAGGATATATTTGACTATTATAAGCGAAGAGAGGTAATGTGTATTCAGGTTCTTGACAGTGGTGTGTCTTGATTGTCCTTCTTTTACCCCCCACTCCCCTATGTACAGGGTGTGATATTTTACATTCCTGTGAAAAATTATAGTCAATAAAGGAAAGCGACCGATTCTGTACTTCCCAATGTTTTTAGATCATTTTAAACGCTTATTAGAAAGCTTTCGCATTAAGTGCACTGAAGTGCTTTTGTATGAAGTTCTATCCAGCTACAGCGTATTGCTTACAATACTTGCAAGAGAAGTGTAATATGCTTTTAATAGAGCATCTGTGTGTGTTTATTCCCATAACTTTATGTATCCCCATTTGCCTTCAGCAGTGTCATTTTGTCTTGCATCATAGTGCATGTAATAAAGTCATAGTGCATTCTGAAGGTAAATTAATCTTTGCATATAGTTGGTGATGCATGATAGGAAATGCTCACATTTTCAGGAATGAACAGGACTTGTAATGAAATGGATAGATTACTCAAGCAAGGACAAAATTGTCTCTCAAATGGAAAATTGACTATGCATGCTTTGCACCCTCTCCTTTTCATTGTTTTGTGATTCGTTTGCCTGAAGAGCAAGTGATTGATTTGATTTCACATCATCTTAATGGATTTAGGATTATTGGAAAAAAAATTCAACTAAATGTCTCACTGGTATAAATTCAAGTTTAGGTAGTCAATAAAAATGTTGCAAAAATTTTCTTTTTGCCAATAGCTTGTCTTAGATTTGTTTATCTAATGTAAGAAAGGTTGAATAAAGTTTTAAAATGTTTCTATTTAGTGGTTGTTGTTTTTTTTAAACCTTTTATTCTGCCAATGGGCAAGATACATAACCTACAGACTGGTGACAGATCGTAACTTCATTTTTTTTTTATGTGACATCTGCACCTGAATAATTTTAAAGCTTTTGACTTTTGTTATAAATGTCTCTCAAATGAAAAGTCAACTGTCTCTGATATTTGCTTTTAAAATGGAGCCTGTTTATGGCAAAAGCCAGAAAATCATGAGTAGATTTATGAGGGAAATACTCAGAGTTTGCCTTCTTAACTTTGAAAAAAAAATATTCCCAGTGTCCTGAAAGCATTTCAATTGATAAGCTTTGTTAATTTCTGTAGGATTTGCCCCCTGCCAAATTTGATGTTTTGGGTCAAAGAATGTCCATGGCATAAACCATTTTTTATGTGGTTAAAATATAGAGCTGTGGCTTATCCAAGACATGGCACCTGGTATTTTTTTCAAGGAAATGTAATGGTTTCATAGTTTATGTATCTTGCCTGCTCAATCAAATTGACACCATAATCAAGGAGTGCTCTCTCACATTGCAGCTCATGTTCCGCATCCCTCCATACCTGGGTACAAAACAGTGCCACATCACACCAGCTATGCGAGCCATCCTTGTTGATTGGCTTGTTGAGATCCAGGAAAACTTTGAGCTCAACCATGAGACACTTTATCTGGCTGTGAAGCTGACAGATCTGTACTTGTCACGTGTTGAGGTTGACAAGGAACTGTTGCAGCTGCTTGGCTCTGCAGCTGTTTTCATCGCATCAAAATTTGATGTGGGTAACAATCTGCTTCTTTTTATGTATGTTTACTTTATTTCTAAAAATGTATCTGTTTTTTATGTAAGATAAACATTTTCTGACAGCAGCCTCCGTAAGTATTAAAAGAGTGTGTTCAATTTTCAGGAGAGATTTCCCCCGCTAATTGAAGATTTCACCTACATCTGTGACAATGTCTTTGATAAGAACCAATTCATTGAAATGGAGATGGAGGTGCTGAAGAAAGTCGACTTTGACCTCGGCATACCTATATCTTACAGGTTCCTGCGCAGATATGCTAAGGTGAGTGGATGTTACAACACTTAAACCAGTCTCAATACTGGTTTGAATATGATCTTTGATTGTCTAATATTAATAAACAAAAAAGTGAGTCATCTATAAGCTTATATTGTTGATCTCAGCCCATCATAAATTTAATCGATAAGGTTGTATCAAAATATTTGTATATGTAATTAATAAAATGATATATCTGTATATAAAATAGGGCTGTTTGTGTAAACTTTTTTGAAAAAACAATCCTTCAAGATGATGAAATAGGCTTTGTATGTTCACACAAATTATGCAGATTTCTTTTGTTTGTTTTCTTTCAAGACAATCTTGCTCATTGCTGAGTGTATTTCTGTTAGAATGATTACAAATTGTTTGGGAATAAGAGCATGTTAAAAAGAGTGTCAGATTAAGTAAAAAATTTATTGATATCTAGTGAAACATTTTCAGTTTTTCGGTTTTTCACTTTATAGAAATGATATTTGATCTGTGTCGAGAACTGGATGACTTATTATTAACTTGAGACAGCTCCTTTATTCTGATAATAGTTTGTTCATTGAAAAAGTAAATTAAAAAATGACTTTCATAATACCTTTATTACCACTTTCCTTGCGTGCAATATTTGCATCACATGGAGAATTTTAATAAATGAAAGAATAAGTATGAATTTAATACTTTTAACATTTTAAGAAGTTTCTTAATCTGATCAAGATAGAGATACTTTCTTTATTTGCGGAACTGGATGTACAGTTGAAACCTCATAATTCGAATGGTATGGGAATGGATTAAATCTTTGAATTAAGAGTATTCGAATTGCAAATATAAGTATAACAAAATCTATTACTCATTGAGTGAGTGTGTACTGTGCCTGCAACAAGCAACCCTCCCCTTCCCCTGTCCCACGTTGCTATCAGTTTCAGCACAGATTTGTTAGACTTAATTGTTAGAGCATCCACTCCCTTCTCGCTTTTTTAGCACTCTGATTAGCATTGCTTGCTGCTTGAGAGATGTATGTAGCACTTTTGTGATGCCTTATGAGGTGGTATTGACTTCGAATAAAGAGAATCGAATCAGAAAGACTTCGAAATACAAGTCCGATTCTAACAAAGCCAAAGAGAAAAAACTAACCTGTCATCTGGCAAAATTCGGTTTATGAGAAATTCAAATAATAACACTTCAGTTTTTGTTTCCACTGTAGTTTTAGAAATGTGCATCTTCATACGTTTAGTTACTTAAATGATACAAAATTTGCATTTCAGGTTGCTCGTTTGTCAATGGAGACTTTGACATTAGCAAGGTATATTCTAGAGCTTTCTCTGATGGACTATGATCTTGTGAAGGAGCTGGACTCAATGATTGCTGCTGCTGCGCTGTATATCGCCATGAGAATGCGTTCAGAGGGATCCTGGGTCAGTATATATTTTCTGCCTCTAAAGATAATAAATTGAGAGGGCAAGAGAGAAATCAGTTTTATGCATTTGCATTGAACTAAACACGACTACTTGAAACTTTCAAAATCAAGCATTTTAGCTGTCAAGTTTGAACAGGTGCTCAGCGTTGATTAATCACCTGCCTTTCAGTAGGCATAGCCCACTGTGATGGGGTGGATGGCGTGACGAGGTCAGCTGAGTCACAGCATTACAGGCCGCTGATGTATAATGAAATAACCATTTTTAGCAGGTTTTGTTCTTCATTTGTAAATTAAGATTTTAACGTACAATTTTTGTTATTTCAAACAATACATCGTTTGAAAGTTTGATTTCCTCAACTATCAAGCTTCGTGAATTTGATCCTCATGATGTTATAATTACAGCAGAGTGAAAAAGGTCAAGAATGTCAGAAACTGTATAACTTTTTTGAGCACCAGATGTTGTTGCTTTTAGTGGTGTTATTATAAATTTTAAGTTCATATGTCCTTCTTTTATAAACATATCTTATCACAGCTCTATAAATTTGGTGGAGAGAGTTGCACCTTTCTTACACTCGAACAATTCCACCTACAAAAACGCAGGAAGGCAATGCAGAAATAACTGACATTATAAATTTTTTTATGTGCCCTATATATTATATTTAAAACAAAATACTCGCCTAGTAGCTTGAATTTGTGACGTTATTACACATCATCACACTCAATGGTCCTGGTGCACAAGCTAAAATGCAAGCTTTTAACAGCAGTGTAACAGATTGGGCTCAAACAAAATTTGGGACAGTCAGTTTCGTTAACACTTATTACAGCTTAGTTTCATTGTGAAAAAGGCCTTGTAAAATTAAGAGATGAGCATCGCACTTGTAATATTCCTGAACATGTTTTGTTTTTTTGTTTTTTTTATAAATGGACTTTTGTTTATATAGACACAATTTTGCTTCAGTTTTCATTCTTTCTTTCTTCCTCTCTTTCTCTCCTCGAGAGAGAGAGAGATGTCACAAATTTCATTTTTTTTTTTTTTAACCTAGGCCTATAGTGAGGATTATATTTTGAGCCAAAGTGCTTTTTTTTTTCACTATTCACTTCAACTGTGTTCTATAGTCAATTTCATTTGGTGCAAGATCACTTATGTGACTTTTATGCCTAAATCAACTCTCGTCTTGTCAATCTGCCATCTCTCATGAATGTTTCTTCTGTGCCTTGTTATTTCTAGGATGGAGATGTTGTCAAGACCAGTGGCTATGATTTGGATCAGATCAAGCCCCTTGTCCCAAAACTTAATGCCTTATTGCTTAACCAGCCTGACTCCAAGCTGAAAACCATTTTCTGCAAATACTCTCATATGTGAGTAAACTTTATTTCTTCATGCCTGATTAAGTGGAAAATGTTTTATTATCTTGACTCATGCTGTCTTGTTTTATTTATATGTTTGGAGCATGATCTTTGTTCCACTTTTTTTAAGCAAGCAAAAAAGTATCCTTTTCGAATTCATTTTCAACTATTTTTTTTAAGAAATTCAATAGCTGTTTGACCACTCTTTACCAAACTCCCTTGGCAGTAGTAATAAATACCTTCACAGTCTCTTTGCATAGCATATAAATTGTTCTAGCATTTTCAATGCTTGAGGCACCCACTTGCACTGCTGGGTAAGTATGTTTTCACCACAACAGTGTAGACTCTCAATCTGTAGAAACTTTTGGTGCTTGTGCGAGCAATTCATGTTTGCTGCTTCTGAAAAACAATGGATGTACAGATATTTCAAAACTTTCCCTTTAGACCAAACCAGGCTATGCATGATCTAGAAGTGATCTGGGTGTGTTGCAATTGCTGTTTTATTTTTTTTTCCTCGTGTGATTGATTTTAAAATTAGGATGCGGTGATGCTTAAGTCTTATAAGTATTTAAACCAGAGACTAAACCCTGAGGTCACACTTCATGGCGGACTGGGCTTATAAAATTTCTCAATATATTAAAATTAAACATATGTATGTTCTCATTATACCCCACTCACACATCCTAGTGATCAATCCTTGTTTATATCATGTCAGTAAATTGACTTGAAGCAGGGGAAGGCTCACTTATGTAATGACACAAAATGAATTGCTGCAGTCCAATATTACAAACCACGAAGACTAAGATGTTGATACTATGAAAGCAGAAAAGGTATCACTAAACAGTTGCTAGTTTAGGTTGTGAAATGCTTAAAAGTGTGTTTCTTTGCATAGATCTCTTTTCTGATCACAAAATAACTGTTTGGTTTGGCATCCAATTCAAATAAGTCAATCTCCCATACATTTATTGTGCATGTAATTTGTATTCAAACGTGTTTGACATTGCTTTTTCCTTAGCTTCTCAATGGTGAAATTTACATGAAATCATCAAAATTATTAGGGGAGATATTTAGCTGTACCTGATTTCAAATTCAGACTCAACTGGTTGGGAAGGTTACGAGATGTTTTAGTAGTTACAGTTACATGTATATAATATGATATAGTGCATAACAAAATGTGTAACATCTTTGTAGCTGAAATTCTGAGGAAGCAATAGCGGTTCTTGTGCTTCTGATGTGCTTAAAATGCACTGAATCATTTTATCATGGCGATCATTTATTGCATGTTAAAATATGTAACATATATGAAGAGACTTGTATTTTATATGGCAATCCTCCATAGCATTTTAGCTGGTTAATATCAGTCAGCTAAAGCCCCAACAACTAAGAAAGTTGTATCATGTGCAGTGGATATTTTCACCAGAGAAAGTACATATTGTTTCATATTTACTGGCTTTTGGAATACAAATTTAATTTTTTATTATTTTTTTTTTCTTTCCCAGTGTCTTTCATGAGGTAGCTAAGATCAAACCCCTGGAAACAAGTGAACTCTTGTGATGACAGTTCCAAAAGATCCATCTTCAATTTTTATTTCCAGTCAATTCCTGGTTATTGTGTGGTCATTGTCATTTTTTAAACAAAAGGTTGGAAACAACTTTTTGTCAATAAAGATCAGTTTTATTTTATTTTTTTGGCCATGCTTTTATATTGACTTTTAGAGATTTTAGAAATATATATATGCATAAGTTTAATCAACGTATTGGATATAGTGCTGATTTTGTATTTGGCTGGAGGGTATGAGAACTGGAGCCATACCATTGTACACAAAAAAATCTAAAAGTTGTAAATATTCATTTAAACAGTATGTGTGTGTGTGTCGTAAGATACAGATGTATGTACTTGAAAGCTGGCTAATTGCTTTTTTGTTGTTTTTTTTTTTTTTTTGATAACTTGGTTTTGATCATGACTGAAAACAAAAATTGAAGAAAAAAATCTGGTATGGAGTGTAAAGTGTAAGCGTGTATGGTTTTTACCACTTGCAAGTTTCAGCAGCTTTATTTTACTGTATGAACAGGTATGATACGAGAGAGAAGCTGTAAAATGTTTTACTTTTAGTATATTCGGGTCATGTATAGATTTGCATCAAAACGTGAGTCCTTGTATTATATATTTGATGTTGTAAATTTTTTTTGATATATGTAATTTATGTACTTGCAAATAATAAAATCCATCAATGATTATTTGAGATCAAGGTTCATTTAACATGAATTTTTGTTTCAAATATTTTCCATATTTTGAAAATCGTAGTCCTTTTTTAAAATTAGTTCGTTTTTCTCTTCAGGTGTTAGTTTATAGACATGCATATATTTTACACAGTTGATGATTTTTTTGTGGATGTACCAATTTTTAAGATCATGCCCCTCTCTGTATTTCATCTGATTTTTAATTGTTTACGAATAAAGTTTATGAATTTTTTTAACTTTGGGTTTGAGTTGTCAATTGTGTGATACCTTGAATTTAGAGATAATCTGACACAAAGTTTGTAATATGTCTTTCAAATTTCATGTCTCTTTGGTCACTTTTACATTTTTTTTTTAGTGCGTCCCTTAAGTTGTCATTCATGTCACTTGTGTACTTCACCATTGGACTTTTACATTTACTATCTTTCAATTTTTTTATATACAGTGGAAATCTCATAACTTGAATTGTATGGGAATGGATTAAATCTTCAAATTACAAAAATGGGTATAACAGACTCAAGACTCATTGAGTGAGTGTGCATTGAGCCTGCAACGAGCAACCCTCCCCTTCCCCCGTCCCACGTTGCTATCCGTATCAGTACAGATTTGCTACTGACACTTAATTGTTAATGCACCTGCTCCCTTCTTGATTTGTTAGCGCACTGATCAGCCTTTCTTGGGCAGTGATTACCATTGCTTACTGCTTGAGAGATGCATGTGACACTTTTGTGATGCCTTTTGAGGTGGTATCGACTTCGAATTAAGAGAATCAAATCAGAAATACTTCGAAATACGAGTTCGATTCTAACAAAGCCAAAGAGAAAAAAAAATCTATCATCATGAGAAATTCGAATAATCA
The DNA here is from genome assembly GCA_033675545.1 of Elysia crispata. Taxonomy (NCBI): domain Eukaryota; kingdom Metazoa; phylum Mollusca; class Gastropoda; family Plakobranchidae; genus Elysia; species Elysia crispata. Next base: position 38,673 of record JAWDGP010003795.1, read on the forward strand.
GACTTCGGTTTTTGAGGTTTCCACTGTATTTGACAGCTAGTTGTCAATGAATATTGACTGAATAAAGGCAAAGTAAAGACTTTGTTTCATTGGCACATTTTGTTCATACATGTATTTGTAATGGAATCGGTCATGACTCGAGATTTGGTAGTTTGAGGTACTGGTTTCAGCAACAGTGTAAGCGATTCTGAAATTCAACACAGGACTTCTCTGCATTTTGAAGTATTTATCTAGACTTGGGGGTCAATGATGATGCTTGTTTTATCAAATCCTTTTTGTGTTTGGTGGTGGGAGATCTGCATTTTGTTCTGAACTGTACTGTATAGACAAATGGCAAGTTTTATTCTTGTGGAAGAAATTATTTTAACCGAATAAAGCTCTTCTGCAAATTTATGGCAAAATAAAAGGTGTTTTGCCGAGACTTTTGTATCAAAATATTCAGTTTCTATAAATGATATATATATATATAGGAGTAGATCAATGGAACCGCGTAATCGGGCAAAATCAGCTAGGCATAATTGATTATGGCTTAATAATACAAATTTCAAGACAAACTCCCTTGACTAAAAAGCAATGAAGATATACGCAATATTTTGCAAAGTCAATATTTAAAGCAATTACATATGTACATGTAAATGTATTTGCCTTGACAGGAAATTAAGACTAGGTATAGAAAAATGTGTAGTTAGCATATATATATATATATGCTAACTACACATTTTTCTATGTATAGAAAAAAGTATTTGGGTTTGCAGAGCTATCATCTATTAATTCAACTTATCCGAGTTTTAGAACGAAAAGTTCATTTTATAACTACGTACAAGTAAGTGTAATGTTAGTGTAATGCTACACAGATGAGATTTTAGTTGAAAGCGCTAGAGCTAGAAGTAACATTACGGTACTATAATTATGCTACCGTCGTACTGACAAACCTACGCTAAAGGCACAGGTGTTTTGTCAACAACTGAAACATAGGACTGTTGGTTGCAATTTAAATATACACCGTATATACAAGTAAGAATATGTAACTGTTTCACAATTTTTAATGTAGATGCATGTCTAGGGATAGAATGAAAGTATAGGAATTCTAGATATTAATCACATGACAAATCCTTTTCTTATTACGTTCTAGGTGAAGAATAGTACATTTACTATTTAACATAATTACATGTATTAAGAGAATTGTGCAAATTTTTTCAATTTTAATCTTTACATGTAGGTGTCAGAAGCATAGGAAGATACCGTTTTATTATAAATTTTGATACCTCAGCGTGACAAAAATGGCTGAATCTATGTTACATGTCCACTTAATGCAGTAATAATAATAAAAGTAATATTGTGTGAACGCTTAAAGTTTGGTTGATTCATTTACATGTATATCTTATTGAATAATTTAGAAACGCACGGTCCACCATTAATATCATGTTCAAAGAATCAACCAAACTTTAAGTGTTCACATAATATTACTATTATTATTACTGCATTACGTGGACATGTAACATAGATTCAGCCATTTTTTTCACGCTGAGGTATCAAAATTCATATTGAAAGGCCTATAGAACGGTAATAATTACATTGTAATTATTACCGTTCTATAGGCCTACTTGAGTTGCCACGATTTCATGCGTGTGTGTGAAGTGGGAGTGACCAATCAAATCATTTCCACAAACATCCATGATCCAGTCATTGTAAAAATTGACTAAGATATAGAAGGGGTTTAGGTTAGCACTAGCAGTAGCAACAACTAAACGCATGATCTGTAAACCACTTCCTGGATGCTGGTGCTCTCATTGTTTTGTCTACCTCTATGGGATTGGGGCAGCTCATAGGTACAGTTATCAATAAAGCAAACCTGCAGAACTCGATCACTATCAGTATCACTCTATGTTTACATTAGGTGAACATGCTTATACAATAAAATAATGTCCATGAATGTGTAATAAGACAAGCTGTAAAAACATGGTCCTATAATGATGTATGGTATGTGTTTAGGCGTCACTTGCTGTGCAATATTATGCTTTCCTTTAGAAAAATGAATAACACCTGTATAATACATGTATATAAGATCTGTATAATACATGTACTATACCGGCAATGGAGTCCTGCTACTTGGGCTGGAGTGAGTCAGATATGGATATGTGGCAAAAAATTTATTATTTGGATTATCCATATAGGTCAACATATTCGTGTATATATGACTTAGAAAGTTAAGAGCACTTATGGCAAACACGGCAAACGTGACTTTGTGAGATGATGAGTCTGGCGAGTAATGTCCTCAGATTGTTTATTTAGAAGTACTGTAGTTGTAACACCATAGTTTTACTTCTTTTCATATACATGCAGTTGAGCTCCATGTATCCCTTTCATCTTGCATTTTACAATTACTTAAGGTGTACCCGATGCTCACTCTGTCCATGCTATGACCTCATGCCACTAACCCCACTGCTAGATCATTTCAAATGCGACTTGACGACTGAATTGAGGATATTCAAATACTCAAAAATTTTGCCTTCATTTTTTTTTCACACAATTCCTATTTACATTTTCCGAGCGAATCGTGCGCTCCTAGGAAACCATAGCGGAGCGACTGAACACTAGTAAAAAACAGTGCTGGTAAAATAATCATTATATTCCAGCTTGCTGATCACATTGATGCTCTTGCGATGATATGCAAAAAAAATAAGGGGGGGGGGGGGGAGGGGCAGCTTGTCAAGTTAGTCAACCATCTGGATGAAGTATCAGCAACTTATTACATGAGATCATGGAGATCAGAAAACACTCAGGTGATGAGCAACATCATAAAAGTTAGCCTACTTAATTTAAACATTACAATTGTTGGCCGAACACAAAACACTGTTCAGAACTTAAAAATTAAAACAAACAAACAAGAAGCTAACTGAAGAAAAGGCTCAGGATCTCATGCATGTACATTTGTGTAATAAACCATGAACATCGCACTCAGCTCCAAATCAGACTGCTGCATTCCTGAGGGCATTAAACAATATCGATCATTAATAATGATTTTTGATCATTACATTACATTTTACACCAAAGATAGAGAAAAGCTATAGGATGGAGAGGTTTCGAATACTTCCAGTATTTACCACGTATGAAACCAACAAGTATGAAGAAAAAGCCTATTTAAGTAACCACTTTCACACACACACACACACACACACACAAAGAAGATGGTATGGGCATGTATGATTGACATTCCTATCACAAAATGATGATCTTTCAGAACACTGTTTGAGGCAGGAGAGGGAGAGGCAAACACAACCATTGGGAGAGCAACATAGCATGAGCAGAATAGGCAGATTTAGAAGGATGCTCGATACCCCAATGATCAACTAGACAAAGAAATAAGTGAAGTGGATTGAAGTTTGTAACGTTACTTTGTACAGTTACATTTACTTGACCATGTTGTGACATCAGCTAGTCCAGCGAACTGTACGCCTTTCGCTTTCTTCCTTCTCTGTCTCTCTTTCTAACTCAAACCTGTAAGATCGCTGGCATTTGCCGAATTTCCTACAATTCTTTTCCGGAAAGAAAGAGAGAGAGAGAGAGAGAGAGAGAGAGAGAGAGAGAGAGAGAGAGAGAGAGAGAGAGAGAGAGAGAGAGAGAGAGAGAGAGAGAGAGAGAGAGAGAGCGAGACCTGTCACTTGGTCAATCCTTTCTTTAGTCGGCTGTTTCTAACTGTCATAAACACTTATCAATAGCCCCAAATTACAGGCTTTTTACTCTAAATCTTAAAAAAAAATTGTAGGCAATTTTTTAGGCCTCACTAATAGGTCTGACTCTATTTATAATATATAAGCATAATTATATATTAAACTTTTCCCGCCCTCCTGTCCATCTCTCTCTCTCTCTCTCTCTCTCTCTCTCTCTCTCTCTCTCTCTCTCTCTCTCTCTCTCTCTCTCTCTCTCTCTCTCTCTCTCTCTCTCTCTCTCTCTCTCTCTCTCTCTCTCTCTCTCTCTCTCTCTCTCTCTCTCCCTCCCTCTCTCTCCCTCCCTCCCTCCTTTACGTCGTTTCAGCAACACTGCATTTCCCCTTGGCTTTTTTCCTCTTTTCAGGCGACCACTGAATCAAAAGGAAGCTTCTGGGGCTTTGTACAGGGCCTTAAGTGGTTGTCCCCCACCCTCACTCACTCTCTCTCTCTCTCTCTCTCTCTCTCTCTCTCTCTCTCTCTCTCTCTCTCTCTCTCTCTCTTTCTCTCTCTGTCTCTCTATCTCCCATCCCTCCCTCTCTTTACGTCGTTTCAGCAACACTCCATTTCCTCTCTACCTTCCCTATCAATATGATCTTGAAAAATGTCTATGTGTACAGGTAAAATAACAATATGATTATATTTTATTTTGTGAATAGCGGCAAGGGGCAACACAAACAATGATTACTTACACAAGGCATGATGCAGAGCGAGTGTTACCGCTTGAAACTTGAGTCTTGGTAGTATTAAAAAAAAAAAAAGACTCTGTGAAGGCTTTTATTCTAAGCAATTAGAAGAATTTTACAATGAGTCTGTTTCATTCATTTACAGTCGTGTAAACCTATTCTCAAACATTGGCTTGTCGTTTGGGCTCTTGCGCTTTTTTAAAACAAACTCCCACTTAAACGCTAATCCATTCATTAGCCCTTCCGAACTGGACACGTATCCACTAGCATACCTGACTTAAAAGCTTTCGTGGATAAAGTATAGTTTCAGTGACAACTATTCGATTATTAATGCATTGCATGAAAAAGACGAAAGATTCGAGAAACTTTAAGAACTGATCCCTGCAAAAACCACAACAATCATGGCGGATGGAGAGGAAGAAGAAGATCACGAGAGGTGTGTCCCAGACATTTTTTGTGGTTTTGAATGAAGTTAAAATATCTAACTGAAGTTAAAACTTTATTATTTCAGAAGAAAAAGTGTAATTGTTTTCTTTAGACTGAGACTGGCTGTCTTGATCCGAATCTAGATATTGATCACAAAACTTTAAATCACTAGATCTAGGTCTAGATTACTTAGGCCTATAAGTGTCTTGGGCCTATATCTAGAACTAGACTTGGATTCTAAATGTAATCAACATCATTTTTTTGAGAGATGAGATTATGATGTATCTCTGAATGGGTAATTTTTTTAGGTTCTCTAGTCCCGTTCGCTTACACGGCGCAAATCATGAGTTCTTGTATGTTTGAAAAATATAGAAACTTGTCAAGCACAATAAAGTTACTTGACAATGACTTTAGGTTCATGTTTGTTGTGTTGACGTTGGGCTGATTCTATCTAAGAAAACTAGAGTTCATTTACTCATTTGAGCCCACTTCAACAAAAACCATAAGATCAATTACTGAACCTCATCCAGTCCAGTTGTTTAGAACAGTCTTGAAAATAATTAAACAATATTTCCACTATACTGAGATCTAATCTAGGCCTAATCTATAGCCCTGAACAAAGTACTTTCTACTGCATTGAAAACCATTTGTAGAAATTCCCCCAAAGTATTTATGACTTGATGCAAAATTGTAAAAGCTTGTTTTGCTCGTTGTACTCACAAAGTTTATGACTAAATTTCCACAATTTAAAATAAGGTGCGGTATTTTGCATAGAAGTTAATGGAATATTTTGCTTAAACCCAAAATGGGATGTATTCATATAAACTCACAACATGTCAACAATATGTGGGTTGTCAATCTTCTCTTACGATTAAATAGATCACATAGTAAATTATTTAAAAATATATCCTACTTCCACATTTAACTTTCCATGGTTTTTTAATGTCAAGTTAAGGCCTTGAATCTGATTAATTTTAGTTTAAAATAGATCAGGTTAAGAGATAAATTTCTGAGCGGTTTATATGCAGCGACAATGATCAGTCAACTGGTTATCATGCTCCATGCCATAGAGTCTACCTTTCAGAACTTTTTATCATGTTTGTTTAGCAGTATCATTTTCTCAACCCATTGGCTAATTTTTCAAGAGTGTTTAAGACATCCACTAAAGGAGAATTAAGCTCGGTATGAGAATTTTTTATTTCCTGGGACCATCTATGATTGAGTAAGATCCGTTTAAAAATGTTAAAAATTTTGGAACTATAATAATCTATAGCTCAGACTCTCAACAATTGTCAGACCCTCCAACTGTCTATCCTGCAGCATGAGATGAGATGTTGAAAATAGAAAAGCTGTCTTGATTCAGTCAGCCTTCTGAATACACTGTAACTCATCTAAATGGAAGGCTTCCCTAGCCCACACACCCTAATCAGACTCTGTAAGAGTGAGGCACATTATACAAACAGTCGCTCTACTACTTCCTATTCTTGGTGCCTACCACAGCCTGCCCTGCCATAACAGACCTCACTATAACTGGGAATTAAACCTGAGTTCTGCTGTTGAATATCTAGCTTCTATTAAACAGTTTTGTGCAGTTTTAACTTAACATTATTGATGAAACAACACAAAGGGAGAATCAGAGTAAGGTAGAACTTGTGATTAAATAAGTTAGACTTGACTGGAAAGAGTGTGAAAAAAAATCAGTTATCTTATATTAATTCTAATTAATTTTTCACATTCATGTCATCAGGAGGATGTAAAATTTGAATTTGAATTTAGTGCATAATATTATTGAATGTGAGAGACTCCATTCTTTATGCAGCTTCTTGTTTCTCCTGTTGCAGAAGCTAAAATGAAGGGATAACCTTTTTTTTTCTGAAGTAGCAAAAATAATTTGAAAGCTCAAATTCTTCTAAAAACCTACATTACAAATTAAGTTTGATATGTTTCATGATTGAGTGAAAAAAAAATGTAAAATTTTTATTCCCCTCCAAGTTAAAACATACATGTTTTCATGATATATATGTATTGTATTTGAAATTTTTTTTAAACAATAAAAAAGAAGGTTTTGAAAGAGAGAGAGAGAGAGAGGGGGGGGGGGGGGGATAACAAGGACAAGAGGGGTAATATGACCCACACAAATCCACTTTATAGTCCTATAAGATCTTTTATCAGGTGAACAATAACTATTATACTATAGGAAGCAGGTTTCCCTATAAGACAAGTCAATGACTTCAAATATCCAGTATAGATCAAGATTGACTCTCCAACAAAAGGCAAAGCAGCCGGCTGCATGCAGCTGGAAATAGTAGACCTAAATAAAAAGCTGACCGAAGCATGGAGTATGCTTACAATTTTAAGGTTCTAATCTCATTTACCATTTATCTTGTGCCATTATTGTCCAATAGTTTACATACATAATGTAGGTATTCATCATGTTTTAAATCCTTGTTTTTAAGGAAGGTATACATTTGAAATAGCTGTTTTAAAATGACTTGTACTGCTGTATCTTTTTGACCAGATGCAATCTCAATTACTGTTTCAATATTAAGATTTATACTTTTCTATAAATAAGCAGCTGTATTTATGTGTGAATATATATAATTTCCAAGCCTTCAATTCACAATCATGTAAGATCATTTGAATTGAAGAGAAGTAAATCTATAATGTTATTCCATTTTTAAATGAAGAATGGACAACAGTTTTGTTTTTTATTTTCCTTTATATAATATGTGTATTGAATCCACATCAACCATAGCTTCTGTGAAAAAAGACTGGCTTCAAAATCAAATGATGTAGGAAATAATGATCATTCATCAATCTTCTTCAATTGAACAGATTTTCGAATTTTAAGCCCTATATTCATTTGCTTTCATTGTTGCTCAAGCTAAACATCTACAAATTCATCTTCGTACATAACATATGCTTTCAATTACTTTGTCATTATGTGAAGACAATGCCAGGAACTTTTGCTGAAATTGAAGCGAACCACAGAGAGTCTTCTTGCACGCCAGTCAGTCAGTGGAACATGGACGACCTATGGCGCACTACGCCGTATAGTGGCCGATACAGAAAACATTCTCTCACACAGAATACGATCAGCAGCAGTGAGTTTTACATTTATTACACAATATTATGGCTACTGGTCTTGAAAAGTCTTCTTAATTTGATTTTGTGAGCTTTTGATCAGCATAATAAAGCCGATTTATATTATTTTGATTGTCAATAGATTTGCAATATTGGTTCACTTAGATTTTTTCTAAGCCTTATGCCAGAATTAATCATGGCTTTTTTCCTCCTTTCTCTACACTCTTTTAGGCGACCCCTGGATCAGAGGGAAGCTTCTGGGGCTTTGTACAGGGCCTTAAGTGGTTGTGTCCCACCCTGGCAACAATGATTGACAAGGTGAATCGTCATAGCGGAGCCCTGAGAGGCGGGGTCAATGGGGGTGGTGGGAGGAGCAACCCTGAGGCAGCCAGAGCATGGCTCACGGAATCGGTACAGGACCACTCGTTTCTCCCACAGTTGGATGTTTTAGTGAGGAACAAGGAGCACCTGCAAACTTTTTACCACGGTAAGTCATCATCACTAGCAGTATTATGTGAAGTATCATGGGCCCATTGAGGATGTAAATTAGTTATTTGATGGTCTTTTAAAAAATATTTAAAGCAAAATATATCTGGACATTTATGCTTGTCAATCTTTATTCACACTCTTATTAAGAAGAAAGACTAGATATGCCAAAATCCAGACTTGTGCCTTTTTTCATCTTGGCTCCCTCATGTATGCTATGGAATATTTGCCTGTACCATTTTAACACTCTCTCAGGGTAACATTGAGGTTTTACCACTGTTAGTCACTCCAAAAGCAGAGTTAATAAATAGCATTATGGGAACAAAATTTGCTGTCCTTTAGTTAAGTGGTGAAATTCATAACACGAACCGTTGAGCATAATGTTATAATTGTAATCATCTAGCAGGGGATTTGGTATGGCATATACAGCAACTGCACAGATTTCTTTAAAGTAAAAAATTTACATCGTAGATATTGTAACACACTATAACCCATAGTTCTTCTAATCTCAACCACCACTATAACTGCAATGCCTATATTAATAGAAATAGATTAATGGTAATATACCTGCTTACATTGACACCTAATAACTTCAAACTAAAGTGACCCAAATTGCTAGTGGACTAATTGTAAAGAGTTAGATGCTTAGAATAGTGGGCACTGTAAAAAACTTTAGCAGTATTTAAAGTATCCAGGAAGCACCTAGAACACTTGTCAATGTTGTGGTTGAAAAATTATTTCCAGTCATTTTAACCCTTAAAATTTTGATGATCAGATTGAAGTTCTGAATCAGTCATTGCATGTCCTTAAAAAAAAAAAAGGGATAAATGGGATAAATGACCTGATTTCTGATTTAGAAAGTGGGGGGGGGGGGGATTTGTAATAAGAAATTTAACATATAAAAACATCCACAAAACTGAAATGAAAATATAAAGATAAAAGAAAACCACAAGAAAGCAAATACTAAATACTCCACTACCCTTTTTGTTGGTGCACTTTATGACAATCAGAACAAGAGGAGTAATGATCATTTGGCAGATGCAATTCTAAAAGGTAAAGGCATGACAAATGTAGCCAGCAAGTATTGTAATATTTATTCATGCTGATTGCTCCTTTGCATACAGTACAATTTGAATCCTTCGTTCCCCTACCACATAGTTACGTGTACATAAGTAAGGAAATACTGTGGAATCTGGATAAAATCAACATCTTCGGGCAGAAAAAAAATAGTTGATTTTAAGCAAGAGTTTCCCTTAAAGGTTTTGACTCTGTGTGGATTATACTGTACTATGAATCTTCTTAATAAATCAACCCAATAGAGGATTTACGAAATTACTTGCCAAGATCTTAAAATGTCAAAGAAATGTTTTAATTGTGTTTATTGTTTTTCAAATCAAGTCACTTTTTATGCCGTTAAATTGAAAGTTTTTGGGACACTCCATTTTGGGTTGCCAACTGATATGATTTTGTTGCTTTTTTTTTTTAATATAGAATACAGAATAGTTTTCAGGTCATACGATGTTAGGGACAAATGGATGTTAATATATGAAAAATTCTTATGTTTCTTTTTATTGGGTTTTCTTCTTCTTTAATTCACTTCTAAAGCTAAATGTGATGGACTTATTTCCCGACGCTTCAATCTTGTGATCACTTTTCGAAATGCAAAGACTGTGATGTATCATTTCTCATTATGCAGATGTTTCTCTCCAAACACACATATTGCAGTTACGTCTTTATACATAACTACGCCCATCACTTTTTTTTTGTATTTGATTTTATGATTTGTTTTTGTTGAGTTTTTTCTTCTTTTATTGATGATGTACTTTGAGGATGGTGTCACAGAATGCTGCCCTTCCCGATTTGTTTTTGTTGAGTTTTTCCTTCTTTTATTGATGATGTACTTTGAGGATGGTGTCACAGAATGCTGCTCTTCCCGATTTGTTTTTGTTGAGTTTTTCCTTCTTTTATTGATGATGTACTTTGAGGATGGTGTCACAGAATGCTGCCCTTCCCGATTTGTTTTTGTTGAGTTTTTCCTTCTTTTATTGATGATGTACTTTGAGGATGGTGTCACAGAATGCTGCTCTTCCCTCTCCCGATCTTTGCCTCGTCTCATAGACTTTTTTCTTAGGTTCTTTAAAACAAAAAGTGAGAGAGTTGACCTTCTGGATTTCAGTAATTATTTGTTAGATTTTATGTCCCCTAAGTTACTCTAAGTCATTCCAAAGAGACTGATGTGGAGCTGGAAGACAGCAAAAGTTTTTCGTCAAGCTCTTGTTAGATGACACGATAACCAGCACTCTGAGATCCAAACCCGGACCACCATATTGTTTGTCCCTCGTTCTATCGGTTAAGCTTTCTGGCACCCCTCTCATGTGTGTTACAAAGCGTTTCAGAACATAATCTTGTCAAAATTATACACACCTATTTTCACAACACCTTTGAGGTTGTGTCAGATGTTAAGTACCACCATTGACCTCTATGACTAGGCAGGCGGCCACTGTAGTGATGAGCCAGCACTCGCCCACACATGCCAGCAGCAGCTGCTGCAGATTGACGGTACTGCATGCATGTACATGACAGTCCCAGTGCAGAATATGCGTCACTATCGGTGTCACTGTCACTTGATGTAAATTAAATATCTACCTGCCCTCCCATGCTGGCCTCAGATACAATAGTCATCACATGCACTTTTCGCCTCGCTGAACATCGAGTAAATAATTCTAATGAAGCATCAGGACTCGCCCTTGTCCTGAGTCATGCTTAAAAACAAAAAAAAAAAAAACATCGGGTATTAGGAAAAGTAGGAAAAGAGGAAAATTAACAATACACAACAAAAGTACTAGATGGTGGATTAAAATTCGTGCTCACTATTGCGCCCGTTCTGTGTGATTTGTTGCTATACAAAGAGAGGCTAAGGCGGTTGAGCTGGTGATAACTGCACAGATATTGACATCGCTTCGGTGGCGGAAGCCATGAGATCACCGTTTACTTTAGTGGTGGACTGAGCTGGTAAAACACTTCATTCAACCAAAAAAAAAAATGAATCTGTAAGACATAGAAATAATTATACTTATCAGTGCGTCAAAAAAATCCATCACATCATCATCACGGCGACTTTCTGTTCATATCCACGGTACCTGCAGACATGGACACATTTCAACGTATTTGTTTTACATGCGTGAAAAGGTGACTAATTCATGGAAATATTCTACTGTATGCATATTGTAAAATGGTCATCATAGTTATTTAGTTATTATCCATTTCGTTTTTTCTTGCCGCCAGTTTTCTTGTCACGTAAAACAAATCGTCCATTAACGTTACTTGGAATTGGGGAGAAAAATGGATGTTTTTCGATGAAACCCTACCTTCAGAATAAGCCCCCCTTCCCCCCCCCCCAAAAAAAAAAAAAATCGCAGAGGATTGCTCGTGAATTGACGTGTTGTGCCAAGGCCATCTCTATGATTCATAACTATGTCGGGCGAGACTTCTACAGCTTTAGCGGTTCACCTGATGGGAGGGAAAAAAAAAAACCAAACTGAACTGATTTGCCTATATTCAAATGATAATACGGCATGTGCAGGGAAGGTTTATGTTTCGCTGTCACACCGACCGACCAGGGTGATATAATAATGTATCGAATGCCATTTGTCATCAGGTTCTGAGTGATGTGTTGCACACATTTGATTGAATTGTTTGATAGAAATAATCCACTACATTGGGATCGCATATCTTTATTTTTCTATTTTTATTTTTTTTTATTTATTTATTATTATTATTATTATTATTATTATTATTTTTTTTTTCGGTTGGTCATTATTTTCATGAAGACCGTCTACAACATGTACATGTCTCTTCCTCTCCCCCCCCCCCCCCCTCCCTTGTTGAACAATGTAAGGCTATACAGGTGAGAACTTCAGCTCACCCACTGGTCTCAGAGCGTGGATTGACTCGCGGTTGGCAGTAAGGTGTGACCATGTCAGAGCTGTATAAGACAGGTTAGAGTTGGGAAGGTGAGCTCCCACCGACCGTGACCGATAAAGTTATGATTCGAACTCTCCTGCAGTCTTTCTTGAAGGGGATGGGCAATCGGTATTTTCTGTTTGTCGTGCGTGCGCGGGCGTGCGTGTGTGTGTGTGGGAGTGGGTGGGTGAGAGGAATGAAGGAGGCTGACGATCTTAGTAAGACCGTGCCGACTTCAGTCTTCTCACCCAAACGCTTAACCGCATTCCCCAACTCACAAAATAGATATCGCATTCACTGCATCCAAATTTCGTCTAATACATCTATTGGGACGAGTTGAATTAAAAAAAAAAAAAAAAAACTAAACAAAAAAAAAAAAAGAAAATTGAAATGCATGCGTTGTGCGTGGAATTTTGCCGTTTTACAAAATCGATTGTAATTGTTTTAATCCCCTGGAGAGGATCCATCTTTCACACACGGTATCCACCTGTACAAAATGCGGTGAATGTAAATACACTTAGATCTCATCTTGTTTTACACGAGGTTTTTCTTTTTATCGGAAAGTCTGATTCCACCTGCTGTACACCAACTATGAATATCAAACGTATCAACGAAATTCGGTTAAGGGTTTTTCTAGAGGGGAGGGAAAGTGTGAACCATTTAGTGACACGGTTTGGTCCTCCGATATTCTGGTAGGTTCTGTAACTAACTTTTGTGCAGTTTCAGTGGATCTTGGGGTTTACACGTGTGGAGGGAGCAGTACTAAAAAGTACACTTTCACTTTCTCTTAACGAAGCGCGCACTTTTCTGATGGAAAAACAACCCACACTGGAAATCATGTATCGCGCGATTTGTTTTGTTGGTTTCTTTGTCGGTGAACTGAAAAAAAACAACAGCACCTGATTTCTGAATGTGCCAGGGGTAACCAGGTTTTGCGCGCTACTCAGTGTTGAGAGGTTGATAGTCAGGACATTTTTATTTAATGGCAGTAAAATGTGTGGCTCACCTTATTCGCGTGACATACGAATAACAAAATGGGATGCATAAGAGAGCCTAGCCTGATGCTAGCACTGGCAACTGGTAACATACCCTATGATTTGGATCGTAGCTTGACTCTTCATAACATTTTTCTCAACACTCCATTATTTTAGTTTTGACAGCTTGATTTATATATATATATATATATATATACACACACATTCCCTCCAAAATTAAAAAAAAAAACATTTTCCCCATCCCGTTTTAACCTTTTGCAGCTTTCATCACTCATCTGATCTTAACGCTCTCTTTTTTTCTTCCCTCTACCTATACCTCAACTTCTTTCTCTACGTATCTCCATTTACCCCTGCCCTCCAACATGGCTCTCTGGAACACAGAGCTAGAGGATTGTGCCTCCGCTCTCTTTTCTCCAACTCTCCACCTCCCTTTGTTTTTCCACTTTTGTCTCTCCTTCCCCCTTATTTATCCGTGAGAGGGTTAGGACAAGGAGCGACGTTTTATGCCACTGTCATGCTAATAAGGTTCAAACCTGATGAGCTCATCCAACACTCAGCATCAGGGTTCTTTCACCTGTGACCAAGTTAGATCATACACAAACAGTGCAACAGCGTAAGCTCGCATTAATTATTACGTTTTGCTTTGAATATGGGCTAGTCTTGTGTCTGGTGTTTTAGCCATTACCAGCTATCTAGCTTGCCAGATGGAACTGGATTTAGCCATTGTAGTGTCACCAGGGCCTCTCTGGCCAGTGAGGCGCAGCTTGGAAACGAAAATGAAACGAATAAACAAGCAGATTTCTTAACAGCGGGGCTGTTACAGTTAGAATTCCCAGGACAAACATCGTCCTGCACAATGATTGGTTTTGTTGGTCAGTGTGAGTTTGGCGCAAGGTAGACCCGCCCCAACCTTTGAGAAGCTCTACCCGTGAGCAGTTCAATAGATCCAACGTAATTAGTGCCAGCTTATTTCCGCCGAACATGCAGAAGACCAAGAGTTTTGTTTTGCATAGATTTGTCGGATTTTTTTTTTTTTGGGGGGGGGGGGGGGGGATAGGAGTCCGTGATTACCAATGGATACATATATTGTAAAAATTTGAGGCTTCTCGTCGGGAGGGGGGGGGGAATAGGAATCCGTGATTACCTATGGATACAGATATTGTCAAACTTTGAGGCTTCTCGTCGGGGGGGCGGGCGGGCGGGCGGCGTAAGATTCCTAATAAAATCTAAGAAGCTTTTTTTTCCCGGATGTTTTGTAGTCCCAAAGTTTCTAGTCTAATAACCTACATAGGTAGAATTTCCTGCTGGTCGCTTTAATGCGCTGCCCTCGTTGATTAATTTTGTTATTGTTATTTTTCAATTCGGTCTGGGCTGTATGACTCACCGGGGGCGAGGCCTGTTACTGGCCCACATTGTCTTCTCGTTCCAAACATAAAGGGTCAAAGTCTCAACCGAAATAATAGGACCGATGTCCTTCACTTTGTCTCTATTTGATTCATTGAAGCGCTGTTGTCGTATCTCGCTGTACTATTGTTGTGCTCGCCCCACTGGATACTGTGAAATAAACGAAAAAGCAAAGTCCAATGTCTGAGTGACAGATGTTGACACGCTATCGACTCTTGGATTACCGGAAGAAATCAAGATGCGATGAGTGTAGTCGTATTCGCTGTGTGGTGTATTGGGGGGTGAGCAATGTGCTCAGAGTTTGGCAACTCATGAACTGCTCACAGTTCCGGATGGTACATACTTCTAGGTTGAGAACGTACATCAACATAGAAAACTTTATCAACCCTCGACCACATTTTATAACTCGAGATTGTCCTTATATGCAATTTACGACGATCAGGGACTTTTTTTCCGCATATGAAGAGCATCGTGGGACTTGTCTTTTCATGGTTAATGCATTTGCCGTTACATCTGCCAAGAGGGAGTGTCGCGGGTTCAAATCATCCCATGGATGAGGGTTATAGCCTTTGCAGCTCTGCTGGCAACCGAGAGGTCATGGGTCACCGTGTCGTGGATGAGCTGGTTCAGTTCCAGCCGAGAAAGTCTATTAGTCGCGATGGTGTGATCGTCATCAATCACTAAATATAGTCCGTCCTCCCATTCCAACACGACATAGTCAGGAACCCAAGAAAAACCAGAACAATTTAAATCAGAGTATAAAGCACAGGCACCCAAAATATGTCTAAAATAAGAATTACAATTATGGTGCAGTAGAAAGTAGGATAGGTCGCAATGCTCTCACGGAATCCATGAAGAATAAATATTATTTGGAAAGCGGACACCCATAATTATTATTGGGCTGAATCACAATGTAGAGAAGGGGTTGATAGCATCCTTGTAAACCTTGGATTTTCTTTGTCTTTAATATTATGTCAATTAGAAAAAAAAATGTTTCGTCAATTTTATAAACAGCGATTGATAGGGCCATGGTTCTTCATTTTGTTTTGTATGTTTCTCCATGTTCATACACCGGTAATTATTTATTATTATTTTTTTTTTTTAATTGGAAAACATTTTTTTTGGAGGTTGAAGCGGTTTTCTTTGAGATAAAAGTGTTGTAAAATGTCCCAGATAAATTATTCCTACTTTATACACGTATATTTTCCAACATGCCTGAGCTCACCACTGGTGGTGGACTGGGTTGGTTCAAAATCAAACGATCAAGCGATCGGAAGGCATCTCAGTATAAGACTCTTCAGAAAACTGAGTGGACGTTAAACCTCCTTATAGAACCGACCAAAAACCATATAAAATTACCATCTGACCGGTAAAATACGACGAAATACGGTACAGGGATGGATGCGGAGCGGCTCTTGTTTTCATAGCTCGCTCTCTTCGGGGGTCTTGAGTCACTTCTGTCTTTTGTCTGTGGGTTGAATGTTGAATACAACCTTGAATATTACGGACAAAAAGTGTCTTTGGTATCGTCTCGGTAGAATGTTTAGCCTGGTTTATACAATATTTTAGTTAAATTTTGACAGTAGAAGCGGAATGTTTTTGTTTTTTTTTTGGTTTACGGCTGACCGTGATATCTGTCTAGTTCATGCGGGTTTTGTTTGTATGCCATCCCATCTTAGGCTTAGTTCAGCTGTCGTGTGTGTGTGTGTACTTGTGTGTGAAGGTGAGTTGTGTAATTCGCCGAGTGAGTAATCCCCTCCTCTTGGCGTACGTCCTTGTCATAAGGGGCGGAGGGGGGGAGGGAGAGAGACAGAGACAGAGACAGACAGACAGACAGGTAGAGAGACAACAGACAGACAGATAGGCAGGCAGAGAGAGAGAGAGAGAGAGAGAGAGAGAGAGAGAGAGAGAGAGAGAGAGAGAGAGAGAGAGAGAGAGACTCAAATCCACACAAACTTTGTGTTTGTACTATGTATGAAGAATGGGAAAGATGAGGCAGAGAGACGGGGAGCAGAGGGGGAAAAAAGAGGGAGAGAGAGGCATTCACAGAATGTGTACGCATATCTGAGAGAGACGAGATAGAGAAAGTGGAGAGAGAGAGAGAGAGAGAGAGAGAGAGAGAGAGAGAGAGAGAGAGAGAGAGAGAGAGAGAGATTAATTAAAAACGATCTACACTGCCTGCTGGTACTGGGCTGACGGTTGAGTACCTGGGGGAGGAGGAGCACCTGTGGTCTACTCACCCGACTGAGTTCAGCTGAAGGCGATTGACGATGTGGGTTAATCTACATATCGGACGATCTGTTGGATGGTTTCCCTTTGTGCTTTACAACTCGCAGAGCGTAGTGCAGTATAACCCGCCGGTCACAGCGTGTGGTGTCAACACTGTTAGAAAAAACACAGAACTTTATTAGCCGGAAATTGTGCCCATAATTTTGTCGATAATTATTATAAACTGACCACCGCTTCTTTAACATGGTTGTGCAAAGATCCATTGGTTAAGAAACTCAAAAGATTTTTCACGGTACACGGCATATTTTCATAACATCGGAGTGCCACAAAAGGAATTATAGACTTGTGTCATCGGACTTGCTTTGGTCTTCAGGTAAGGTCAGGGAAATTACCAGTGAGTCTAGGTTTTACTTTGCTTTATTACGCGTCGACTTGAGTTCATTCTTTCTAAATCTTATTACGCAGTTGCTTTGCCGCTTTTTGCAGTTTCATCGGCGTTAAGAGATGGAAATGGTGTGCGTTGGTCGTTATTCTGGTAAAAATGTTAAAGTTAGTATTGCGTCCCCCGATGGTGGCGCCTTCCAGTCAAGTCAGAGATAATTATGGCTTATATGGTGATACCCCGCCACAATTCGTTGTTAGTCTAACGGTCTACCGGCTGAGCCATCTGGCATCCAACCGGATGTTCTGAAACAGACATAAACAATCATTAAAACAAGAGTTTTTTAAGAATCGTAGAGGCAGTACGAAACATCATATCCGGAATAACTTGAGAGAGTTCAATATTGTGCTGATAAGAATTAAAACATCGATGGAAATTATCACTTTTTTAAAAAAAATCAATTTGACGTGTACTTGACCCCAGTGAAATTTCACACGGCCAGTCAAAGAATTGTGGATGGGCTGAAAATCTGTTGGGTTTCTGCTTTTTATCGATACACTACCATCAAATTAATCAGCTAGAACATCTTTCTGTCAACGTGCTGAGTGTGTTTTCTAAAGATGGAATTGGCAACATCCAAAGTCTGAAATCATTTTCATGGTATATCTGTTAGATTAACCAAACCAGCGAGTACCGTGTCAACCGATCTGGTGCGTTTTATAAAAATGAAATTGGCAAGACCTGAGAGTTATCTTATTACTGGATCCGCTATATCAAGTCAGCCATCTGTTTCCTTGATTTGTTTTATAATACGTTGTTTGTAGATCGGCTGAATCAGATCACCAGCTATTTCTCTGTCAATCTGTCTTGTCTTGTGTGGGATGTAAACAGTTCAGTAGCAGCCACCAAGGTTTGGCATCACCTCGGAAATAGATCGGCCATAATTATCAACACCATCAGTTATATCTCAGTCTACAACGTGTGTGTGTGTGTGTGTGTGTGCGTGTGTTGATAATAACACTGTGTAGATAGCAACAACCAAACCTGAACATAAATTAAATTGTAAATTAATCGACTATGTCCACAAAATATTTTCTGTATCTGTCAATCAGTTTGTGATCTTTAGGCAGCCACGGTGATCAGGCGCTAGTCGGAATTTCTTATTTTTACATGACGAGTTTTTGCGCCGAAACAAGAAGGAATATTCCACCCGTTAACAGATAGGGGGAAAATTTGTCTGTAACCCTTTGACCTGTATTGTATATCCAGAAAAATCTGAAAAGTCACAAATGTATGTTGTTTTAAAGATTAGAAGAAAACAAATATTTATAAAGCAACAACGTTTTATCTGTAATGGGCTCGCGCTCAAAACAACTTTAAGCGACTTGTTTTAGGACAGGGAGAAAAAGTGTGATGTCACCTGTGGTTCTAAATATAGACACGATCACCCCTGATCTGTCTGAAAGATAACACTAAGTTGTGTTTTACAGACGTCATCAGCTGACGACGGTACAGATCAAGATTGTCTTCAGTCCTTAATTTTATTCTTTTGATTACACTGATGGGCGATAATTAATATATATATATATATATATATATATGTGTGTGTGTGTGTGTGTGTATATGAATATGTGTGTATATATATATATATGTGTGTGTGTGTGTATATGTACATATATAAATATATTCATATATATATATACATTTATATATACACACACACAAGACCAGTAACCAAGCGAATGAGGTGACATCATTATTCCCCCCCCCCCGATTGCCCTAGTGTAGAACTTGTTTGTCAGCACATTAAGCCAACAACTAATTGATCAATGAACCCTTGTGTCTCCTAGACGACGCGTTCCTGTGCCAGGAGGACCATGTCCAAGCTATGCGGGTCTGCTTCAGAGCCATCGAGCTCAACAAACCGGCCCTCCTCACAGACATCAGTCCACATCTGGTGAGTGACCTGTGTCCACCACATCTCTATACAACTCCCTCTTTCTCTCTCTCTCTCTCTCTCTCTCTCTCTCTCTCTCTCTCTCTCTCTCTCTCTCTCTCTCTCTCTCTCTCTCTCTCTATGTCTCTATATATATATATATATATATATATATATATATATATATATATATATATATATATCTTTTTCTATTTCTTCCTCCTCCTTTCTCTCTATCTCTCTTTCGTCTACTTTATGTAGTAAAAGCACGATTGATAAACGTGCGTACAATATTGATACATGTACTTAGTGAGAGAGACGAGAGCAAAAAAGAGACGATGCGGTGTAGCAATTGAGTATTTGAATAAAAGCTGCCTCTTGTCCTGGTAACTTAGAGAGTCATAACCGCTGTATCTTGTGTTGCAAAGACATAAATAGACGAAAAGCCTTGATGGGTAGTGAGAGAGTCTCTGCACATAACAGGCCAATCTTTGCGGTAGGTGGATTAGGCTGGGAAACCTTTTTTTTTTATTTTAAATAAATCAATCATTGAAATAAAAGGGCTTGTCTTGTTGAGCTAGAAAGTCTTCGGCAACAGAGCCTATCTTGCCGTGTTGTAAAAGGGTTTTTGTTTTTAAACAAGCGCACTATGGTCTTGGCTTAAAATTTGTGGCTTACAGTTGTGATGAGGCCTGATTTTCTGAAGTTAGCGAGTCATAAACTCAAGGACTATTTTTCGTGTAGTTAGACGGTCATATTTAGCCATTGCCTTAAAGAAACCTATGTTCACGTGTGGTAAGTTCTAGGAAACTGTCCTGGGCAATACAAGAACAGTATGCAGTTGCATCAGTAACAGTTTTGTTTTCAAACCACTGTAGCTCCATCGCCTCATGGCAGAGCACGTGAGTCAGCAGACTCGGCTCTGTACTCCATCACCAGTCACTGTGGTGGGGAGTTGAGTCTAAGAATACACCGTGACCACTCTATTTATGTCTACTACTCCCCGAATTTTATGCATAACAATCACACTGCATAATAAATTTATTTTGTTTTTATTGAGGACACATGTTGAACTGTAGCGTGACTGAGTTTGGAAAGTGCTCATAGGCGCGACTGCTTGTCGGACGCTATTTTCACAGAGAAGAGAAATACTGATATTCACGCATTAATTTATCAGAGCGCGAAGACAACAAAACTGCACGAGTGAGACTATTCTGCCCTGTTGCGTGTTCTGCTGTTGTATCTCCTCGCCAGCCTGTAAAGCGATATCTTATGCTTTTCCCTAACACTTCCCGGTATCAGCAATTTTGATGAGCTTAGTTTAAAAAAATACTTTTCGAATCGATCAGGTTTACAAGGCGTTTTTCCCGGTTTAGAATTCCACCTGTTTTTCACCCCCCGGAACATGATCGGTTTCAAAGTGTCTGTGGGAGACCATTCGGGCAGCTGGTTGATATGATGTACCAATATCTGCGATCAATCATCTGGTTCGTGGATCAGTTACTGAGGTCTAGCGTCAGTTGTTACATCTATATCTCAGGAAACCCAGCTCATCCCTTGCCTTGTGAAATGCTTGCTCTAACCAGATACTGACACCGGATTGGAATCGGTTCTTTAATTGTCTGTTTCGTAGCTGGGGCTCCAGTCTGATAGTACAGGTGGGATACCAAATTGATTGTCCTCAATAGTTCTCTATGGAGGTTTTGCCCAGATTTGCAATGCAGTTTCAGACTGCTCGTAAACATTGTTCATTTCCTCCGCTGTCCGAAATTCAGGTAGTATTCTGAAGACCTTTACCAAAAGAAGAGAAAATAACAGTATTGTAGACTCATTTTTGCGGAGGGGGGGATGGTTGGGGTGGTCACAGCAAACAAATTAGGATTGTATTTGTGGAACTCATATCTTGGTCTTGGAAAAGTCATGGTGTCCACAACAAGGCGACCGTCTCAAAGCAAAGAGGCTGAATCTCTAAGCTAACTAGGATATCATAATTATATTGCGGTGTGTAACATGATTCCTTTGTTTGTCTATCCGAATTGCCGAAGGAATACGA
Organism: Elysia crispata; assembly: GCA_033675545.1. NCBI lineage: Eukaryota > Metazoa > Mollusca > Gastropoda > Plakobranchidae > Elysia > Elysia crispata. The sequence goes on from JAWDGP010003795.1 coordinate 60,024, forward strand.
CAAGTACCCTCACGAGGCACACTTCGCGCAGGAGAGACGGTTTGGGGCAAGACTACATGCTGTCTAAACTCTTGGTTACTTGCTCAGCCGCTTATCCTTTGAAATCTATCTTTCGTTTCCCTCTTGGCTAGGCTGTGCCATCTGGGTGTGTGTGTGTGTTTTTATTTTTTTTTTTTTGTGTGTGCAAAGGGAGAGCTGGGGGGAAGGGGGGGGATGGAATAGCCTGTACGCGAGATGAGCTCTCGAGGCCAGTTTACTTCCGCTTCCTTAGCTCGTTGACGACCGTTGCTCCCAAATATGTTTGTATGTGTGTGTGTGTGTGTGGGGGGGGGGGCATCCCGAACAAAGTCATGACCGTTGGTTAGATAACTTCTTGTCAGTTGAAAGAGCGGAGGTGAGATCGTAGGACATTTGCCAAAACATTGAGAGGTGTCAGGTTTCCCTTAACCTATCAGTCAATGACTTCACTGGTCAAGGGAATTCAATATGATCGATATGATCAGAGCCCGCATTTCTCTACACAAAGGCACTCACCTTTTTTTCCAAGCTTCCATTCCTTATTTCCCCCCCCCCCCCTCTCTCTCTCTCTCTCTCTCTCTCTCTTTCTCTCACTCTCTCTGTCTCTCTCTCTGTCTCTCTCTGTCTCTCTCTCTCTCTGTCTCTCTCTCTCTCTCTCTCTCTCTCTTTCTCTCTCCCACCCATCTTTAAACAAAATTCTCATATTGTACCACTGTTATGGCCATTAAGATCTACTAGATCTAGCAAATGTAAAAGAACCCTCCGTGCTGGTTTTGTCCAAACCCATACAATATTGATTAAATAGTAGGTTACTCGTCGCGCTTGTTTCGCGACTTGTGACACTTCGTTTGTTACCAGGGTTAGGCGACTCTGGTACAAACATTGACCGTGACCCCACAGAACAACAGCTGCTCACGATGAATCATAGCAAAGCTTTCAGCTTCTACTTATTATTATGCATGGAATTTAATTTTGCTTCAGTTTAAGGCCATGTGGAGAACCTTTAGGGCTGGCACAATAAATAATATTCTGTACTGGTCGTGATTAATCAGGTTGTACAGCAAAGTATGTCATTGACTTTATGAGATTATTTAATACTCTCTCTCTCTCTCTCTCTCTCTCTCTCTCTCTCTCTCTCTCTCTCTCTCTCTCTCTCTCTCTCTCTCTCTCTCTCTCTCTCGTCATTCTGGCCCCATCCTCTCCCTTTCCTCTTTGTGGTCGTTTCATATCTTTCCATTCGCTGTTATTTTGCATCCCTGTTTTTTTTTTTTTTTTGGCATAGCGAAAGCTCTTCCACCACTGCCGAATCCCTATGTTAGTTAGATCTGCAGATGTCGTTATTTTGCTGCTCTCTCCTATTCCTAACCAGCTGAGGCACGGTCAGCCAACCAGCAAGAACGATAGGAGCCTGTCTGCCCCGAGCTGCCGACGGCCTGGGTTTGAAACTCTCACTGGTGCTGGCGGCGCTGGACCATTGCCCGCTGGTCTGGAAGCTTCCAATGGCCGAGCAGGACTGACCAGGACGCTCTCTGGATGGGGTACAATGGGCAACAAACAGCCCAGGCTCGACGGTAAGTTTGTGTTGTGGGAATTGATCCAAACCCACGCTGATCTTATGGTAAATCCTCAAGTTAGCTTTATTCATGAAAGTCCCCGCCCCCTCCCCACAAAAAAAAAAAAAATAAAAAAATAAAAATAAAACAACTTAAAATCTCCATATTTAATAATACAAAATTTTTGTAGAATTTGTTCAATTCGGTTATGTATAGGTATCTTCTCAAACTTTCGCCCCATTTTCACAATGATGACGAACTTTGTAGGCCTATTTTGTTAGGTTGAATCCAAACTGAAAGCCGCAAAGAAAAGAAGCTATCCGACTTCAGCATTTCTGTTCAAGGAAAAAAAAACAATATGAAAAACTGACAATCACACAAAACAAGTTTATCACTTGTGCAGTCTGCATAGAAAATAGCCATATGTGACACTGAGATATATTCACGCCCATACCACCAACTTTTAATGTCTTGAACTTTTTTTGTATGATTGCTCTTCTAACGTTTGTTGTTGTTGTTGTTGTTGCTTTATTATTATTATTATTATTATTATTATTATTATTATTATTGTTGTTGTTGTTGTTGTTGTTGTTGTTGTTGTTGTTGTTGTTATTATTATTATTATTACTATTATTAATTCTTTGTCGTTTATTTTGTCATTGTTACTTTGTATATTTACATATTTAAGCAGGAAAAGAAAAATGTGCCGAAAATGGGTTTGGGAGAAAAATTTTGTGTATGATGTGAAAGAGATATTTTTAAGATTCTAAAAAAGCCTTCTCCGTAATCTTTAAAATTGTAGAATTTGTGATAGAATCGGGCTTTAGTATCTCTTGTTTTGTGCTTGAAACCTTCACGCACATCATTTGTTTAAGTTGTTTCCTCAAGAGATATAATATCATATGAGCTCAGCTGTAGAAAACGAAAGCAAAACTGATACAGTGATAGGAAGCTTGGTCAACTTTAGTAAGTATATGTATATTTGTACCAATGTCTCAGCTTAAAACCGTCGCTCATTTTCTCCCGCGGTCGACAGTTTCCTACTCGGGTCATCTGAGCAGGTCCAACCTGTCCCTGACCGTGGACCCGTCTCTCGGAGCGTCCAGTCTGCTGCACCAGAAGACGCTGTCCAGCCCGTACTTTGTGTCCTCCCTCGACTCGCCGCGAGTCTTGCAACATCTCCACGGCGACATCAGGGATGCCATCAGGACAAGTGCCAGCTACACCCCTGGAACCGGTTCCCCCCGGACAGACCAGCGGAGCAACCTGGATCCTATGGTTTCGACCAATTCGAATTCTTCAGAAACTCTGGCTCAGCCAGATGGGACGCCTGGGTTTGAATATGTCAGAGATACAGGCTCCGCTCCCGAGCTTAGAGTCCTAGCTGAGCCGGAAGTCGCTGTGGTCACCGGGCAACGGAGGGCCACTGTCATCGCATCCGGCCCAGTGTCGTCCTCGTCAGGTAAAAATGACCCAGAAGGTCGGAGTGGGTCGGACAGTACTGCGTGTAACTCTGTTAGCACCAGCAGCACCAGTAGCACCAGCACGCTGTCTACATCTCAAGACGACGTTGTCGGCAGCGGACACGGTCCAGCCGTGTGTGGCGGTAACCAGGAATCAACTGGCGAAGATACTTCTGTCTGTGAGCCTGGTTCAAGCAGCGCTATTCTGAGACCCAAATCTCACAGCGATGCGTTGGTGTATTGTCACCACGCTCAAGATACCATCACAGACGCGGGCCGAGGCTCTGCGAGACGCCGATCTTCCTCAAATGACTCCCCCATTCCACACCACAATGAAGCGACTTCCTCGCTTCCCGGTACAACTGCTAACAGCAGCCGTATATCACAAGATACGGCTGTAGGTCTAGATGCTACGTATCTCAATACGAACCTCACGTGTGAAACAGAATATGGTCCCGATGGAGTTCTATTTGGATTCTCTCCTCCCGAGGATCGTGTTAGCCCTAGCTCTGAACGTCCTGCTCGCGAATCAGAGTTTAAGTGCAATACTGACGATGAGAGGCGGCACAGTTTCAAAGGGGATGATTTACCAGAGCCGGGGGATTCCCCAAGTGGCAGTCCTGTTCACAAGGATGTTTCTTATTCAGACAACGCCACCGACGCTGGTCAGCCACTGTATAGCCCAGAGGGTGGAGCCAAGCCCAAGACGTCTAGCGGTCAGTCGGAGCCCATTCTCGCGGTGAATGACCCTCTGTTGTCGCCGTGTCCCCCAATGCTAACAGAGCCATCGCGGTCCAGCGCCTCCCCCTTCAACTTCCCACAAGTGCACAGCCCACAAAGCGGAGCGTTTGCCGCCAGCCCGCCTCACTACACCGGAATCGACACGTCTTTTACCGAGTCAGAAGCAGACCTGTACTGCTTCAGCCCTCCAGTATCTCCGCGCACGGACGGGGAAGCTGTAGGTAGACGAGAGCTGGCCCTAGGAAGCGCTAACGCTGTCTCCGTGCCCATGAAGCTGCCACGGGGCGGGGGCAGTGTCTACATCCCGGGCCGGGGGATGGGGATGTCCCTGGACAGAGGCCTGCCGGGTATTTCGGCCCTCGCCTCTGCACAGGCTAACGACACATCCACTCAAGAGGCATCAGGAAGTGGAAGGGATCCTCTGCAGGCAGTCAGGGTGCCCCTGGACGCGAGAACTTCGTCGCCGTTGAGTTCAGGGCCGCCGCGTAAAGGCCACAAGCGGTGGGTGTCGGACACTAGCGTGATCCAGGTGAACCAGCAAGATATGCTCACAGCGGGCGCTAGCACCAAGCAGGCGGAGGCAGGTAAGCCGGCTCTGTTGTTCCTCTGCCTGGCCCTATCTGGCATTTTGTTTACCTATCTATCTTTCTATCTGTCGATTCATTCATGTATTTATCTATTTGTCTATTTATCCCGCTTTCTATCGGTATCTTTCTGTCCATGTATCTTTAAATAAATGTTTCTGTCAATCTTTTTCTATGTACTATCTAAGAATGTATGTATCTACCTATGTACCTATTTATCAAACTATTTATATGTCTATTCATTTATCGGTGCATGTATGTATCTATCTATTTTCGAAACATCAAATCCTATTCCTCTGTGTGAACTCTTTGGTCATATAACTTTTTGTTTTAAAAATGTATGTCCGCCGGCCCCAGCGAACTGTATAAAAAATGTCAATTTTTAGATCTTCGTTCGTTGCCTCTCATCTTTCACTTCTCCTAATCACTATGGTGGTTTATGCCTTGAACATGAGATATACAGCAACATTGTATTGATAATAATTATTACGCGTTTGAGTTCCGTTGCGGCCACAGGTTAAGAACCTTCATTATTTCCATCTGCGGTACGTGTAGCGGAAGCTCACAAGAATTTGTGAATACCCTGTATCAACAGGGACCTGATTTTTTTTTTCCTCCACTGCATCCTTTTTTAAAGGTTTTTCTTTTATTCTTCCGAAATTATTCATGATTGATGTGCGGTGTTTGACAAACTTATGGCATTTTAAGCGCACCATGCAAAAATCCAAATAATTAATCTTTTTTTTTTCCTTGGGGCACGCGATGGCAAAAAAAAAAAAAATTAAATTGACGCATTAGTGTTTTGGTGGCATTAGCTTATAGCTGTGTACGCTGATATTCAGAATATGTCTTTTTACAATAGCATCTGTGTCTCCTAATCTCTCTCACTCTTTTCTCATGGTCTTTTATTCTTTACTCCTTCTTCCGACCCTCCTCTCTGTCTGTATGTCTGTCTGTCTGTCGGTCTCTCTCTCTCTTCCCTATGATCTCCGGAGTTTCCTTTTTCATTTTCAAATGTCTAGATAGTGGGACGTATTTTTGATAGTTAGACACTCAGTTACTTTTCCCAGTATGGCGTCCTCGCCTACTTAAGGGCGAGGGACGCAGAGTTCTTTTTATCTAGTTACACGTCTCCTAATTTTCTTGGAAAATTGTATGTGTTGGCAAACCTCAGGGGAATTTGTCACAGATATAGAGAAGAGGAGGTCTCTTTGGCAAACTTGGCCAGGTAGTAGCGAGCACGTCTGTGTTATGAGGGCATTATTTTTGCTCAGCAGCCTCTGCCTTTTATAAGTTACGCAACTGAGATGAAAGTAATATCACCAGTGCTCCTTCCTCTAATCTGCGTCTAGCCAGGGGTCACTTCACGACTTTCTCTAGCTACTCAATTGGTTATTGTCCAAATCCAATGGCTTTGTCTGGGGCACATAGTCTTCATTAAAGAATTAAACCTGGCGTATCCCTTTCACCCATACTACTCGGAAAGCACGGAAAGCTAACCCAGCTAGTGCTTTGTTTGCCCAGTCTAGACAAACTTGTCTTAAATGGTACAATAAAAATCCCATTCTCTCTGTAACAATTACTATGAATCTTCACCCCCAAGGCAATTCTGTGAATGTTAGCCTCATTAAACGCAAGCATGTTTTCCCTAAGGGTTTCAGATAGCTCAGTCGGTAGAGCGTTGAACTCATGCAGGGGAGGCTGATTCGATTCGCGTGTTGGCCTTCAGTGTTGAGAGTCAGATCCCACCATAACAGCCTTAACCTGGTTTAATGGACCTGCGCCGGATCCATCATAAGTATAAGATTCTTCGGAAAGCTTAGCGGACAAATTACCCAAAGGCCAGAAACATCTCGTTCCTACCAGTAGTATTTTCATTACTCTTTTTCCTCTCCGACGTTATTAAAAAAAAAATAATAATAAGATGCCCACCTTGGAATTACTTTTTTTCCCTTTTAAATCTCATGTCCGAATAAAGTTCTAATACAGTACCCTTCTGTAAAGATTAGAGATTCCGATCAGTCTCATTATGGTCAGTCCATGCCGCTCGGTTGCTACAGATGTACACCATACTGACAGTATCTGGCAGTAAAGCAGAGGACATTTTTGAGAAAACAAATGCTGGTTTTAGGCGATAGGTTTCACACCTTGAACGACGCAAAGTTTAAGTTTATAATAGGCTCAAATGAGCTGAGACAGAGGGAAATGGACATTTTATTTTTTTCCCTTCCACATGAGCCAACCACTGTAATTTCATCCTGTTGTCATGACTTATCATCTGGTGGGTCATGGTTTTGTTTGGAATTTTTAGGAAGCAATGTTCAAGGAATAGAAATGGGCTTTTTAAATACGGTAGCCTTTTTTTTTTTTTCTTGGTCATACGTGTGCTTTATATCTATTTATTTTGATTGTAGAAAATCTCAGGGGAAACAGCATTCTTTCCTTCTTAGTCTTCGTTTATTACGAGGCTCATTTTTTTCTGGCATTTGTTATGGCTTTGTAACTTAACATAAGATCGAGAGAGCGTGTACTGTGCCAACCGCAGTTCGCAGCCTTTACTGTGGCTGCAGTACGATTTGGTTGGAAAAGAGCTTAAAATTCATTATTAAATGTTATATTAATTGAAATCTTTCAAGTTTCCTGAAGAAATCGACAAAGAGGTTCAATAGAGTAACTCCAGCGCTCTTTCTTATCAATAGATTGTCCACCTTGGGTGTTATGCGAAGACGCTCTTTGTTATAACAATCAGTGTAAAGGTATCTCAGCATCTCGGTGCCCCGGGGGGTTCTTGACGCAGATCACCCAAAAGACGCCCAGATGGTCGGTTACTTACGCCCCCGCCCCTCTTCTCTCCCCACCCCCTCAGCAGTTACCTTTCTCTCCTTGACGCTTGTGCACACGGCTCTTATCTTTGTTTTCCAATGTTTACTGGACACCCGATGCAAGACCCGCCTCAAATCAAGTAACTTAGGCGACTCCGCATACTATTCCTCTTAACCGAAGTTACGTATCTCTCGAGGTAAGACTTAGAGGACGTTGCGCAATTTGGCGCGCTTGGCTAGCTCTTCCAGCAGGTCCATTGGTCTTTGTGGCTGCGGTCAGAGCTTGTCCAGTGCCTAACTTGGTCAGTAACCGTAGTCTCTGAGTGATCCTCAGTTGTGGTTTTCGAACTTTGACGGATTTCCCTGTGAAATTGTAATCTGTGGACATACGTCTGTGTTTTTTCCATAATCTTAGTGCGGTATCTGTATTTAATCTATCTCCGGTAAATCTGTTTATACTCAAGTGCGACATTAGAATTTACTTTGATATCTTCCAACTTCATGTGTTGGTCCGTGTAGATGAAGGTTAATGATAGACCTGTTGCACTGGTTAGTGTTGCTAAAATAACGACGCTGATTTTTTGTGGGCGAAGTTTAATGTAAATTTATAATTATCTTTGTGACATTGCTTGAACTAGGGATGGCTGCAATTTAGGACCATAGCTAACTTTATTCCGGCAGAGTTGATCCTATAATGTGGAAGAAAGAAAAAAAAAAAAAACAGAGTATTTTTGAAGAGATAGTGTCAATAATAAATCTCTTACAAACCTATGTCTACTATCCCCGAGGCCAGAGCAGCTGTTCTCACACCAGAGTGAACCGTAAATTACAGAGCAAGAGAAAATTCGTATTATTTCATAATGTTAAACGGAGCGGAGCACGAATTAATGTTTTTCTCAAAATATTTCTGAAAGTTGTTGAGCAAAATCTTTATTTTTGTGGACAGCGCCAAAGTCAATGTGGATTTCGAAACACAAACGTTTAAAAGAAAATAAAAAGAGCAAGCAATGAAATATTTGTGTCCAAAAAAAAAAAAATGCACAAATTTATCTATAATCAATCGTAACATGCGTTTATACCGGGAGCGCAATCTTACTGTTAAGTTACATGTACTTCTGGCAGTCACGAATGCTCGTGGATGGTGGTTCTTTAATCTTAGACAGTTAGAATTTCACCAGATGCTACCTCACCATCAGATCAGTGGTTATTCATTAATTACACCTCTCCCCCGGTAAAGAAACAAGGCGTATTCACGTGATTTACTTGAGTTTTTTTTTTTAACTCACCATTAAAAGCTAGATCTACATGTATTTCGTCGAATCGCCATAATTATTATAAATTGCGCGAAAAGAATAATAAAAAGAAATAAGAAAGAATAAAACGAAGATAAAATGTAGTCAATGTACAAGTAACTTCTCACCTTTGGCGTAGTTTCGAGCGATTTGCGGCTCACAATCAACGCTATTTGCTACGTTAGGAAATTTTTCTGTAAATGTAATATGATTCAGACATCATTACAGATGTGAAAAAAGTGCAAATAATTGCATTTAAAAAAAGTAAGGAAATCAAAAGCAAGTTATTCAAAAAATTCGTGAAAAATCTTCCTTGTTTTACCTGTTTTCATCAAATCACGTATACTCTGTTTTTCATCGCTCTAAGGAGACCGAGTTTTTTTTTTTTTTTTTTTTTTTTTTTTGGGGGGGGGGGGGGGGGGGGAGGTTACAAATGCACCAAAATATTATTATTGAGATACTCACCACTGGTCATAACATTTGACCCCTTCTTTCATTTATAGCCCTCCCCCTTCCCTTACCCCACCCATTTAGAACACACAAACACACACCGTTATGAACGCCTCACGTTCTGGCGCTATGGGGATTACGAGTATAAATTAATTAACATGTATGCGCTTCTGTGAAAGGTAGGAAAGAGAAAGGGGCACCCGGGAGAGAAGGGAGAGGGTGGGGCAATAGAGCTCAAATCAACACGATCAGCTGTAGATATATATGTGATCTAGACTGTGTTGTTTTTGTTGATAGCTCAGGATCTTATGTGAACCGTGCCAACATGTTTACATGTTACCCAGGTCTTCATAGTCCTTCAAGACAGTCTATTCGCATTTAAGCTTTGAGTAGATTGAGACTCGATTTAATGTCCAAAGAAATAGTCAGCTTGGATTTAAAAGTTCGTTGGATTTGGATGAGCAACATGGTTTGTTTCACGATAGATTTCAAGGAAATGTGTTGCCGTAGTCTAGAATCAAATAGAGTAACTAGTAAGTTATTATTAAGATTCCCTATCAATGAAAAGATGTTCAGAATGATAATGTGGCGTTGACTGTTACAGGTCATCTATTGACTGTCAGTTTTCACTTATTATTGAAGCGGCTACCTTAAGCGGGCGATATCTCTCTCGGCAATACTCGTTGAACAATTCTGCGCTATAACGAGACCAAAGAGAATGCGAAAGTGGCGATTCTCTGATAACGTCTCAAGTCGGAGACGAACTGGATCGCCATCTCACGGCTTGTACAGTGACCAAGATAACACGATGACCAATAGCCACAGCTTCAGTCGCAGGACCGACGTGAGAGGAGAAAGGTCGCCCAGACCTGACCAGTCCATGCTCATTAAATTGGCCAATGTAAGTGGCCGGACAGCCGATTCGGTCAGCCGTGTGGAGAATGTGAAGACGGCGTCTAGTCGAAAAATATGCAGGTCTAAATTCGACGGTTCCGCTCTTGGAAATTCATCTAAGGTAAATCAGGCACCCCGGACAGCTGGCAAAACTGCCAGGAAAACCGGAGGGAAGAGGCGTTTGTCAGAACCGCTAAACTCTACCGCAGCTGACTGTGCTAGACCCCGCAGTGCGACCGATTCGGCCAGGCTAGACTCAGCGTCGGGCTCAGATGGTTCTGCTCTGAATCGTAGACTTGACAAACGTGAGAATTCAGAACATGAGAGTTTCCTAGATGAGCAAGGTATCCAGTCAGACGTCCACTGCGGTGAGACGGACTTGTATAACGGGCGACGCATCGTCCATCTTCCTCCAGCCATACCCCTGTCTGAGAGCGAACGCAGCCCTCGAAGACGGACATCCAGAGTCGTGGAGTTCCAGAACCCAGTGTTCCTAGGCCTAGGTGACAGCACGAGCTCTGACATTCACAGCAGTAGCGTCAATGAGGATTCCCTCCCCCGCGGCTTTGCTAGGTGCAGTTCCCGACGTGACAGCAGACTCGAGGGTACGAGCTCGAGGCATGTTGCTCGCGAGTGTGCCGAAGCAGCTTCCCCTCGTGAGTCTCCTGACAGCTGTACGTGCAGCGTGAGTTCGGCCAGGTCCAGAGAAGTGAGGACCCTCGCCACACCCGGCGCCCGCGGAACAGGCTCGCCAGTGGCCGACTGCAATGTCAGGCCAACCTCTACAGGTAGAACCAGCTCCACGTGTCACTTGGCCCCTGCAGATGTTCGCCAGGTGTGCCGCAGTCCCACCATGTTCGAGGAGGGGGGTGTCGGCCTGGTAGACCCCCTTGCGGCTCTCACTGAGCTCAGCTCTGACCGTCGCCGCGTGCTCGGCCAGTGTCCGTGCCACACGCCGGACTCTGGCATCGGTCTCACGCTGGACACCATCCTGGAGGAGGAAGACCAGGTAGAGGAGGACTGGACACCCAGGGCGGAGTACGACTTCGCGGACAGTGACGACGACTGGATCGTTATCTCCCCCGAGGGGATCACGGAAACTTATCGCGACTCTGGTCAGTACAGTCAAGTAATCACGGTGCACGGTATTGGTAACATCTAAACAGTAACAACACACCTACACACAAACTTACAGCTAGTCTTTTCCCGTGAATTTAGATTCAGATCTTTCATGCGTGGTCTTTCTTCTCGTTGTATTATAGAGCAAGCCGGGAGTAATGTTTGTCTTTGGAAAGGAAAAGGGAAAAGGTGGGTAGAGGTCGTGTGTACCGCTTGATATGAGATAAGTTTCAACAGTGATATATATATATATATACAGTGCGCTCCACATCTGTTGAACTCTGATAAAAACCAATCCTTTGTTTAGTTGGTTCTCTTTTCATGCTTGCATCTTCTTTATCTCTGTGATTTTTTTTAAATTGATAAGATTATCTTTGGATGTTGATTCTATTTTTAGTCCCTTGATGACATTCACTTATCTGTGGTGGTACACTATACTGTACTGTAGTGCATAATTTATATAGTTATTTGGGTGCAACTGATACTACTTCTACTTTGTGATAAATGCGTCCTCTCTCTCTCTCTCTCTCTCTCTCTCTCTCTCTCTCTCTCTCTCTCTCTCTCTCTCTCTCTCTCTCTCTCTCTCTCTCTCTCTCTCTCTCCCTCCCCACCTTTCACTTATTTTCTTTTCTTCTATCCGCCTATTTTGCTTTTGCCGGCTGATCTGGACTAACACGATACAAAAATTTTAAAAAAAATTAAGTATTCTTATAAGCACGAAGAATTTGAAAGTGCATTATTATAAACAGACATGGTGATGCTTTATATTTCGGAAGTACATAGCGTCGCATCTCTGCCCTTTCTTTAATAAGTTCTTGAGCTCGTTCAAAAAACTGGCTCGAGTTTTTTTATTTACTTTGTACTAAAATTATCTGCAGGGGGATGACTTCTCGGTATCATGGGTCGTGTGGGCAAGTCTAATCTTGATAACCTTGAAATATTTCAAGAGTAGGCAGATACTGTCGTCAAACACGGAGAAGATCGTCTGTTCTGGGTTATGGTAATGTCCGGGTCATGACCCCCAAAAATAATGATGCGCGATGATCAATGACCCCGATTTTGGACCCGAAATTAAGTAGGACGGGAAAGTTGGCCAAGTCGCTTGAATACAAATCCTGTCTCTTGTAAGGTTTGGCCGGGTCAGGTGTATATAATAAACTTGTACTTCCAGTACTGCAAATCAAAGTGATTGTAGATCGGCAGTTCAAACACCTCTACTGGTTCGAGCTGTGATTGTGGTCAAAACTCGGCCTCGGCTGTTGTTATTTGCGAGCGCGGTAGATCTACATAGTCATGCAATCGCACATCATACATGTATAAGTTTTTTTCATGAGAGCTGTTGTGGAACTAGCTGTGATACCAGACCAACCTGAAAGATGGTTTTGGGCTTCCGGAATCTGTATATATAATATGCAATGGTATATCATACATGTATATAAGTTTTTCATGAGAGCTGTTGTGGAACTAGCTGTGATACCAGACCAATCTGAAAGATGGTTTTGGGCTTCCGGAATCTGTATATATAATATGCAATGGTATATCATACATGTATATAAGTTTTTCATGAGAGCTGTTGTGGAACTAGCTGTGATACCAGACCAATCTGAAAGATGGTTTTGGGCTTCCGGAATCTGTATATATAATATGCAATGGTATATCATACATGTATATAAGTTTTTCATGAGAGCTGTTGTGGAACTAGCTGTGATACCAGACCAATCTGAAAGATGGTTTTGGGCTTCCGGAACCTATATATATAATAATATGCATTTGTATATCAAACATGTATATAAGTTTTTCATGAGAGCTGTTGTGGAACTAGCTGTGATACCAGACCAATTCTGAATGATGGTTTTGGGGTTTCCGGAAGGAAAAGTCGGTTTAAGAATTTGAGACTTAGTAATGTGAATGATTTCGTAAATCCAGGAAGTCCCGACCTGTTTATTCTATAGGATTATACAGACTGTGTAAATGAATGAGCAGCTGTGAATAGCTAGAATGCAGTGCACCTCCATGCACTATTTGTTCGTATCTACATAGCTTTGTAATTACAGTAGCGTTTAGAGAGATTGAGATTTGGAAAGTACAGAGTTAGCTGTTTTCCTGTATAGTATATCATGTAATAACAATCCACTCTGTTTTTTGTTTGTTTTTTTTTTGTTTGTTTTGTTTTTTTACAAGATCTATAGTGTTCATACCTACCAAAGTATGAAGGTAATTTTAACTGTGTATTATGATTACCACCTCTGTGTCTCATTGAATACCGTGCGTGTTTATCTTATGAAGATTGGTTCACTGTCAGATGAACATGAATGTGACATGTTCCACACTGGTGACCACCCGGGTGCCTCTTGTGATGCTATTGCTATAATACTGACTGGATATCCTGAGTTTGTGCGAAGAAACAATCTTTGTTAATGCTAGTCGTTTTACATGCTCGGAATATATTTTTTACAAGAGATATCCTAGACTTTATCGTTTCAGTTGCACCTGGTTTGTGATATGCGATAAAATTTTCTGAATTTGGAAACGCAGCTCGTTCTCGCTGATGTAGCCTGTCCATCAGAGTTTTGATCCCCTTTTCGTTTAGCGTGTCGGCGAGCGTGTGTTGGGACTCGTGCGGTGGTATCGATTTGCTTTATGTTTATTGTCTCGTGATAAACTTCCCTGTTGGTTGTCCTCTATAGTGCTGACATCTCAAGTTTATTTAGAATAAATTATCAAAAGGTGGGGTGACCGTTCTTGTTGTTTTTTCATTGTCATTTGATTGAATGTGTTGGATTCGATGTTTTAAACTTGAGGGAGATAATTTACCGTTTCGGGTATCATCAGATCTTTTGGAGTCGATTTGACCCAACCTATGTTAATTAGAAAAAAAACCGGTAATGGATACGGTGCGTCCATTTACAGGTATTTCAGTATGAACCACCAGCCGTCTGGAAATATGGCAGGGTGGGCTGACCCGGACTTCATGCTCCCGTGCCCCAAAGGTTTTTTTTAGATGATATGGCGAGAAAGTGTGATGTGACTTGTTGCACCTGATCAACCCACATGCTATACATGATCGATAGTGAGTTTTACCAACAACTCTGGAACGATTGTTTCTGGTCGTAAGATTTTTTCAATGAACTCCGCCCAGTGGGTTAGGGACGGTACATTTTCACTTTCAGTGAATGGAACCCATGACTAAAAGCTGTTTCAGGTAAATGGCATTATGGCGGGCGACCGCTATCAATAAGTACATCATTGCATGTTCATATTTGCTCAGGAAAATGTTTTCATCAAGCATTGAGTCTCTTCTGTACAAGTTTTGTACAGCCATGTCACTTGTTTGAACACTAAAGGATTTTGTTAAATGTTCGGTTTGCCACGTGCGTCGAGAAGGAACAGTCTTTGTTAAACAATAATCAATGGCACGTGAGCTTTCTGGCTTTTCTGTGTTTTTTGGTTTGGTGATATGCGATCTCTCTCTCTCTCTCTCTCTCTCTCTCTCTCTCTCTCTCTCTCTCTCTCTCTCTCTCTCTCTCTCTCTCTCTCTCTCTCTCTCTCTCTCTCTCTCTCTCTCTCTCTCTCTCTCTCTCTCTTTCTCTCTTTTTCTTTATCGTAATACTCTCGCCCTTTCTCTCTTCTCTCTTTTGTTTCTTTCTTTTTCTCTATTCCTTCCTTACTACATGTATTGTTTCTGTGTTTGTGTCACACTTTTTTTCCTAAGCTTATCTTAGCTTCATAGTTCACTACAGTTATTGTTCAACACTCCAGCGTTATTGATCTATCGACCTCACCATATAGTATATATGTCTTCTAGTTATGTCCGTGATTTACCTTCAGTCTCCGACACCCAAACTCGCCTATCATCCAGATAGATCTTTCTTACGACAGATGTTGCGTGATTTGACTACCATCTGGAGTTTGTGGGGCCAAATACCATTGTCAACTTCATTGAACCGCGAGTCGGCTGCAATCCTGTCATAAAACCCCATAAACTGGTTTGGGATTTTAGCTCTTAGGGACACATGTATACTCTGAGCTGTAGGCACGAGTCTCTCTGGGTGTATCTCATAGTCATACAAGTTTGTTTGGGATTCTGGTCGGCTGTCATCAGTTGGTCTTGTGGCCTTTTTTACCTTATTCCTCTTAGCGTCACTGTTTCAGTGATTCTCAATTTGTTTTTAAATTTTACAAAGACGGTAGTATTGCAGGATTCTGGGATGGATTCAACTAGTGTTAGCTTATGTGTAAAGGTTGCGTGATATTGGTGACCACTATAATCAAGACTTGTGATGTGTTAATAATCGTGAGGTCTCCAACAGAGAAGAATGTAAATTGACACATGATCGTGGCGCTACGGGTGACATAGCGACGATGTTCTTAACTCTCTAGCTCCTCCTAACCACTGCTAACTGTGCCTTCCATCCTCATATCTAATTTGAGTGTTGTATATCAGTTTGCTCTTATTGCCTTCATCATCAAATTCTGATTTAAATTAAATCTATTGTTAATATTTCATTGGATTTATACGTGTAAAGAGTTAACGTTCCCTGCCTGCCGTTTTAGAACCCGCTGTCAAAATACACGTACATGTATACTGTTTTGGTGGTGAGCATGGAGGTTTAGTGGCGTGCTGTAGTATCGCAACAGATGAGAGTGTATCTGCTCTCATCGTAATGATATATGTAAAGATGGTAGACTAGCATCGCAACAGATGAGAGTGTATCTGTTCTCATCGTAATGAGATATATATATAAAGATGGTAGACTAGCATCGCAACAGATGAGAGTGTATCTGTTCTCATCGTAATGAGATATATATATATATATATATATATAAAGATGGTAGACTAGCATCGCAACAGATGAGAGTGTATCTGTTCTCATCGTAATGAGATATATAAAGATGGTAGACTAGCATCGCAACAGATGAGAGTGTATCTGTTCTCATCGTATTGAGATATATATATATATATAAAGATGGTAGACTAGCATCGCAACAGATGAGAGTGTATCTGTTCTCATCGTAATGATATATATTTATAAAGATGGTAGACTAGCATCGCAACAGATGAGAGTGTATCTGTTCTCATCGTAATGAGATATATAAAGATGGTAGACTAGCATCGCAACAGATGATAGTGTATCTGTTCTCATCGTAATGATATATATTTATAAAGATGGTAGACTACTATCGCAACAGATGAGAGTGTATCTGTTATCGTAATGAGATATATAAAGATGGTAGACTAGCATCGCAACAGATGATAGTGTATCTGTTCTCATCGTAATGATATATATTTATAAAGATGGTAGACTAGCATCGCAACAGATGAGAGTGTATCTGTTCTCATCGTAATGAGATATATAAAGATGGTAGACTAGCATCGCAACAGATGGGAG
Source organism: Elysia crispata (assembly GCA_033675545.1). Lineage (NCBI taxonomy): Eukaryota > Metazoa > Mollusca > Gastropoda > Plakobranchidae > Elysia > Elysia crispata. The sequence continues at coordinate 76,350 of JAWDGP010003795.1, forward strand.
TGTATCTGTTCTCATCGTAATGATATATATTTATAAAGATGGTAGACTACTATCGCAACAGATGAGAGTGTATCTGTTATCGTAATGAGATATATAAAGATGGTAGACTGTATCATCGCAACAGATGAGAGTGTATCTGTTCTCATCGTAATGAGATATATAAAGATGGTAGACTAGCATCGCAACAGATGAGAGTGTATCTGTTCTCATCGTAATAAGATATGTAAAGATGGTAGACTGTAGCATCGCAACAGATGAGAGTGTATCTGTTATCGTAATAAGATATGTAAAGATGGTAGACTGTAGCATCGCAACAGATGAGAGTGTCTCTGTTCTCATCGAAATAAGATATGTAAAGATGGTAGACTGTAATGTCAGCATGACAAAAGAGAAAACAAAGCTGGCCTGTGTGAGGATATTACTGTCATTATAGAAGTATCTTTTGTAACAGTCCTCAGGGGCTAATGATGGCGGAATACAGAGTTTAGTAAGAGTATATTGTGTACCCAACCACATGTTGCGAAGGAATGTTAAAAACATACCTAGAATTGCACGCTCCGGCTGTTTTAGTGGTTTATTGTATGTGGGATTAAAAACCAGTATTATAAAATACGTTTGTTTTTTGTTTTTTTTTTGTCAGCTTGTAGATCCAGTTCGAACGACATTGTTACACGTATATCATTTAGGGAAAAATCGTGCTAGTGTCCGTATAGACCAGAGGCTTACGGATGAGCCGCACAATATGACCTTTGCGAGTGAGTGGCAGACTGCCGATTCTTAGTGCATGCGCACAACCGTGTGTTTTCTTCAGGTCAAGGGTCGAGCTACGTTTAGAAACTATTAATATTATCGAGCATCTTCCATCAGCGTAAGGACAAACTGTGTTTCCGACCTTCTATCAAGCGAAGAGAGGATTTATGATGGGCAACTGTTACTGGATTATGATATCGGGTAAGTGACCACATTATTCTGTATTCAGGAACGTCCATTTCAACCGTTTCTGCTTATAATAATATAATATATGTCGTTTGAGAAGACCCTTTGTTTTTTTAATTATCGAGGGGGGTTCAGTTGATCCGATATACTGCTCAAAGACAAAGGGAGTTGAATAGGGTAAAATGCACGTGTTCTTTCTTTCTTTGCTGTTTTTTTTCTATAAAATGAAATCTCGCGCATTTTTTGAGGCGATAGATCTGTAGGTGATGGTGTGTTAGAGTAAAGCCACCACCGCCACGTGAGAAATGGCTCGTTTTGTCCTGTTGTCCAGCATTGTGCTGATGTAATCGCTGGGGGGCCCGCTAAAACGTTAGCTGAGGCGCTAATTTACTGCGTCGTGTGTTCATGGGAGGAAAACTATATCTCTGAACTATTGATTACATGTATATAGCTCGATTTATGCGTCGTGTGTTCATGGGAGGAAAACTATATCTCTGAACTATTGATTACATGTATATAGCTCGATTTATGCGTCGTTGTTGGAAGCGACTGCTAAAATAACTGAGACTTTACTGCTTCGCGATCGCTTTTTTTTTTTTTTTGTTTGAAGTCAGCCACCATGAGACGCACGTGTTGTGGCTATGATGATACCTATACCATCTTCAAATAAAAACCACTTTTAGTGTTCGATTTCATAATATGGTAGCGAGTTATGTAATAATTTGATGTAGTACAGTCAAAGTTTTTGCCATTAGTACAGTTATAGGACATAGGTGTTTTTTTTTTTTTTTTGACCAACATGCAGATGTAGCATGATTATGATGCTTGAATTGAAGTATAGCTCTGTCACTCTCGACAGGCCGTGGTCGGGTGGATGGGCGATCGCCCTGCGACCAACACGGTGGTTGACTCCACAGAGTGCTCGACTCTGCCACGTTTGAAGGAAGTTTGATGACTCGGAAACTTCCGGTGCTATTGTGTCTGAGAGAAGAATTAAATCTAGCTCCGGTGAAAGGAAAAAAAAGCGAAAAATGGCCCCTTTCAGCCCTCTGTGGAATCCTCTCTCTCTCTCTCTCTCTCTCTCTCTCTCTCTCTCTCTCTCTCTCTCTCTCTCTCTCTCTCTCTCTCTCTCTCTCTCTCTCTCTCTCAATCCCCCCTCCCCTCCCCTCCCCCCAATTCACCGGAAAGTTTCATATGTATATTGCTTAATAATCGGATACAAAAGGTCTATATTCCCTTGCTCCTGTTGGGGTGCTAGATTTTTATTCTGGCATTACATATCATAGTCACGTATGATGAAATATCGGCCCTCCAGGCTTTAGAATGGGGCCAGAGCTTCTTCCCTTTCCAATGGGGTGAATCCTTTCCACATTGCGAAAAAAAAAAAAGGAAACGGGAGAGTTAAAATCGAAGAATAATTCAAGTTGGGGAAGATCTAGTATACCGGTAACGTGAAGATAGTGATAAAGGTCCTTTCGGATTTAGCCATTTAGGACATTAATTTAACTAATCTGGATTGGTTAACCTAATAAAAAAAATAATAAAATAAAATAAACAAACACTGCACTACGTATTGCCCAGTCAATCATGATCGACAGTGTTACGTGGGCTCATGGGATCGAAGCTGTGTAGTAGAAACAGTATCGATTGTCAAGTTGGAGGCCAAGTTACGCCTACTCAGTTGATGATCGAGTTGTTGATGAGTGGAACAAAATTTAACAGTCCAGTCCACCAAAAGCGGCGATCTCAGTGCTCTCTCTCTCTCTCTCTCTCTCTCTCTCTCTCTCTCTCTCTCTGGCGTTATGTGGTAGCACACTCTACCCTCCCTCGCCTGTACTTTTTTTTTCCTCTCTCCCACCGTTTTCTCGAAAGACAGAAAAACGATTTGTGTTATTCGTGTCGCAGATGGACCTGCAGTTTCCATCCTGAGCCGCTTGTGTTGTGGCCCTGTCAACCGGCCAACAAGCAGCAGGTGTCAGAAAGCTGACCGTGCAGTGGATATCCAGTTTCCAATCAGCTTGCCGGGTATTCATTAGTTTGAAAGTTTACAATTCTAATATGTAGCGAGACTCGTTTCTGCTTTCCCTTGTTTAGGTTTTTCAATCGAGCACAATGATCTAAGCTTTGGGCTGTTCAGTTCGGCTCAAACTTTGGTCGGGACCAAATCTAGCGTAGGCTACTCTTATCTTTGCTGTTTGCTGTGACTCAGAATCAGTCAGATCTGGAATCAGTGTCTTCACGCGAACAGCTCAGCTCAGAGCTGTCATCAGAGAGAGTTCATGAGGTTGACCTGGCTCTTTTGAACCTGTGCCTCCAAGATGGTACTGAACGGTAATTTCATATTTTTTGTTTACTTCTTTCCTGCGCACTCATCACATCGCAGACCACGCACCACCAGCGCTTATTCTCCTTCTATATTGTCACCTTAACATTTGATAGAACTTCTAATACAAGGGAACTGAAGGCGCTGTCAGGGGCTAAGAGCTAAGAGTTTCCCTCTAGATGACATTCGGCATCTCGTGTTCTAGAGTTGCTGTGTGTCGTAAGAATCTTGGTCAAGCTTGGCGATGAGATTAAACATTGGATTAGCAGTTCCGAATAGCGGTAGACTGCTGAAATCGAACGTACATTTCGTTGGTCACTGTTTTGCTTCGGGCTTACTCGAGGGGGCAAGCCGGATATGGGATATTTTTTGCTAAGCTATTTTTAATCCAGGTAGTATGTTCAGGCTTATTTGCTTTTTAGATAGAGTTAGAAGATAATTAGTAGACATGATGATTTGAAATCCCTGTGGGTGTGAGCCTATTCACTTCTTCAGGTTTATTTTCTCATACTCATGCATTTTTGTTGTTATGTTTAAGGTTTATAGTTTGTCGATACCACTACCTCCTACATTGTATGCGGGATTTCCTGATAGTCTATTCAATTATAATGGTTGTGCAATGTATGGGAAGGTGCGTGTACTTTTTTTGGTTAGTATTATGGTTTTTTGTTCAGAGGAGGGGAGGGGGGATATCGATACTATGCTTGTAAGGATCTTCTCCTATCTTGTTAATATTATCATGAAATGTTGGTCGTTTCATAACTTTACTACTTAAATCCCCCCCCCCCCCCCCTTTTCTCCCTCTTTACTGATTTCAGCGCGGGCGTTTAGTTGTAGGATCATGGTACAGGTGCACTATCTTTACGAGCGCTTTCCATCTTCTTTCTTTTGGTATATACTAGATCAGGCTCAATAATGTGGGGCGAGTCACCAATAAAATATCCCCAAGAAAGATCTTTGTCTTTGCTATTCAACAAAATGACCTGATTATTATGATCTGCCAAGCAGGTTTGGCGCATTCTGGTTCATCTCAATACATAATTATACCGTTTTACGTGTCGCACGTTATACGAACTTTGACCTTTGGCGCATCCTCTCGCTTTATAGGTTTACGATATTTATTACAAAGATTAGTACATATATGTAAACGTTACTATGGTCGACTCGCTGGAGTAGGATCTTGTCGTATTGTCCTACCTGGCGTGGGAGGGACTTCCCCATGTCTTGAAGTCACAGCCCAGTTCAGATTCGACCTCTGGCCAGCTGCCCTCTGGCTCAAACATCGACGCTGCTTTGTACATTCCGACAAGTCTTTCTCGTGAATGGCGTTCCGCCATTTTGTTTGTTTGTCGTTAGCTGTTGTTGTTGTTGTTGTAGCTTGAGTTTTAGCAATCTACCTGCTTGTTTAGGGAGCCAGCATGTTTACCCAAGGGGACCCAGTGAGCTGTGCTATAATTACTTTCAGTGATGGAGGTAGGTCGACACGACTGGGTGTTATGCTGAGGTAGATGGTCAAGATCATCTTTAAAAAAAAAACACTATTGCGCATTTTTGTTAGTTTTAGTCCAGAATACATAGATTTTGGGTCGTGATATGTGGAGATATCTATCTATATTAAAGTTAGATTTAATATTGTACATGTATAGTCAAAAAGCTAGTTTCGAGACATCGTAATGATGGATTGATAGATTAAGATTTGTAGATGAGGATTAATATTGTAGTTCAATTGTACATAGATAAATCAATTGGTAGAGATAAGTCTATAGTGAAATAAATAGGACCACGAATGGATAGTTAAACATGCAGTTGTAGAGTTAGATAACATAGTAGATTAGTTAGATAGGTAGGTAGACAAAATATGAAACAAAAAAGATGCTCCGTTAAAGCGATTGATCGATTTTCTAGAGTGAACGAAAATAAGTAAATTTGTTAAGATGCAAAAGATTTTCGGAGATATGCTTGGAATGAGGCACGTGTACATGTCATTCCTGATTGTTTAACGATCCCAAATTGGAGCTTACTCAGTCTTGTTCTGGGCGGATATTAAGAGGCCGTTACACCATCGTTAAGTGTAGATCCTTAAGATAACCGACATTAACACGGTGGAGCCCGGATACAAAATGATGCGAATAGTGGCGCGCACTGTCTGAAGTATTGCTCAGATGGTAAGCAGACATTAGACTAACACGATGGTGTTATAGGCACTTAATGTGTCATTGGCGAAACTCCCTGTCTGTCTCGGCGATGATAGTCACAACAAACCAGCTATGGGTGAAGGGCCACGCCATAGTGTTCGGTCCGTCAATATTGACACAGTCATGTAATACCGTGTTTTCTTTGTTTCCGTTTTGCCTCCACTGGTCGTGACCTGGGCATGAACAAATTTACCCTACAACAAATCGTGGATACGCGACTCTTACACATGTGTAGATTTCATTATAGTGGAATATGCTTTGTGTTAAGTCCGTTTCAACGTGTCTTTTATCCTTGTTTATGGTTTTTCTAAGCGACCGCGCCTAAGCTAATTGTATACATGTATTTCTCTAGTCAGTAGCCACCGTGTGGCCTTTCTTTATCCCTATAATCTCTCTCCTGAAGATCATTTATCACCATCTTTTTTTTTTCATATAAAATCTAGAGCTGAATATTATCCATCAATTTGATTGTCCACCTCTCGCTTCCCACCCATCCACCCCCATCCTCTCTCTCTCTCTCTCTCTCTCTCTCTCTCTCTCTCTCTCTCTCTCTCTCTCTCTCTCTCTCTCTCTCTCTCTCTCTCTCTCTCTCTCTCTCTCTCTCTCCCTCTCTCCCACGCCTTCCATGCTCGTTACTTTCTCTCCACTCCACTTTTTTATTGGTCTGTGAATATCTGTGTATCCCATTTTATGCCCTTATTTAAGCCCACAATGCCCTAACAGAGTCCCTCCTTCTCCCAGCGCCAGACACGGGCCTGTACCTGTCATCGATGACGAAGCCTGCCGAGGGCCAGAGTTTGATCAGTTACCTCACTTCTCAGGACTTCAACACATGTGCTAATTTGGATAAGGTGAGAGGCTGGTGTTGTCATGACAACCGTTAGAAACTTTTCGCAATCTGCCAAGTCGAACATACATACATTTACTTTGTTGGAAGCTGATCCGTATTGAGTAAACCTTGGATAACATAAGCTAACACCTGATCGATAATAATCTGGACTTCAGACGATTTTTTAGGAGTTTTTTTTTTTTTTTGGGAAAATTGCAGTCAGCAGTTTGGCACAGTAATATTCATTTTCTTTGTTGCCACGGACACCAAACTTTGGATTAGACATTAACCTTGCTCTGCTCCTTACGTGAGGGCGGTGTTGGGTGTGAGGGAGAAGGATGGGGGGGGGGGGCGTGGAGAAGAATCTTGACCTCATTCTACGAAATGCTGTTACAATGTCTCCGGCTTAGCTGACACAGTGGCCATTAAAGTATAGAGTTTACATCATCATGTTTGCAGCGTTGATGAAATCATCGACATATATATATATCTAAAAGATTCTATGAAAGTTTAAGATGTAGTGTAAGTGCTGGCGTTACAGTCAGCAGGATCATGTGTCATCAGCCTTTATCATTGAGGTCACCCCCTGATCTTTGCATGCCACTTAACTTATAACTTTTACCATCTTGCGCCAATCCGGAACCTGCTTATCAGGATGATTAGCTGCCTAAAGTTTTTTTAAGTTTATCATGTTTATCTTACAGTAAGCGTGGAGGATTTGGGGGTGGTGGAACAGTGCTAAATTACTGTAGAGGCGCGACTGCAACCTCGTTGACTTGCTTTGCTTAGTCAAGCGCCTGTGTGCAAATCTCGACTGCTTACATAAACTGAAAGAAAGAGAGAGAGAGAGAGAGTGAGAGTATATATAAACACATACATTCAATATACATGTGTGTGTATATATATATATATATATATATATATATATATATATATATATATATATGTGTGTGTGTGTGTGTGTGTGTCTGTATTACTAAAATCAGTCAACTGTGTCTGTCCGCAGGAGAATGCCCACTTTCACATTGCCGAGGCTCTCATCTCGGCATTTGAGTCAATGAACTGGAACCGCATGATGAAGAAGGTGAACCGTGCCCCCCACCCCGAGCGCGGGGTAGCAGTGTCCTCGTCCTCAGAGGAGGAGGGACTCGCTGAGACCCGCCAGCAGCGGGTTCGGATCCGGAAGAGAGACAAGATGATGGGAGAGGTAGGTGATGGAGAGACGTAGGCAGAGGGTGGGGGGAGAGGCGAGAGAGAAAGAGGGAGGGATAAAGAAGGAAGTGGAGCGAGGGAGAGAGAGATAAACTACTGACTTTTCTGCTGTAGGATTCTAAATTGAATTTAGCAGGAGAAGAATATTCGAAGCGCTGTACCTGTTATTCTTCTTTGTTTCTTTCTCCTCTGAAAGCCTCGGCATACACATATACCACATTTAGGGGGTACAATTATTCCAAATCAACTTGTGCAGTGTTTAACATTTTGTTGAGCGTTTATTGGCATTGAAGTTTAAAGTCATTATGATGGTTGTTGTTGTTGTTGTTGTTGTTGTTAATCTTCTTTTCATTCACAATATTAGCTTCAATTGTGATGGTGGGACATGTTATCAATGATCTAATGTCGTCTCCAAACTATTACATGCTGTTTAACTTATCCCAAATCTTTTTGGCTCCACAGAAATCCCGAGCTCTCTCTTCAACAGCTGACCGTCATGCAGCCAGTAAGTGAGAACAGCATATGTTAAAGAAAACAGACAGACACACACAATCTTTCACAGTCATTTAAATAAACGTCTTTAGTCAATTTGCTTGTCTTAGAAATAATCTAGAAGTTTTTGCATATGCATGTATGTGTTACTGGAAAGGTTAACTTGAACCTTAATTTCACCAGCTACTAAGATGTTTAGTAACTGTGCCTCATCATCATACTTTATTTGGGGGGGTTTTCTCTAGGAAATATATGGTTTCTAATGTATTGAAGAATGAATATTGAAGGTGGGGCAAAAAAGGGCTAAGTGAAGATTACATTTCAGGAAATTGTCGATCAAATTGTCATTAAATGGACAGTCTCTGTTAAGGGCTCTGTTTAATTACGATTCTGATACACAAAATATTAATAATGCTTTTGGAGAAGTCATGTGAAAGATTTACACTGTAGTGTGCAACTTTGCAAAGTGAATCTAACAATTTTTTTTTAAACCTAACTGTGAAATTAGGTAACATCAATTTAGAAGTCATAACACATCAATACACATGTATTTGCTGAAACTCAAGTTGTCCTCTTTCCCTCCAAATAGCGACAGCAAGGTCCAGCTTCAGCACTTCCTCTATCGTATCTTCCTCTCAGGATATATCGTCTTTATCAGGTTGGTCTGAGGCATGTCACTATTTGCGTTGTTTTTCTTTTGTCCTTATCCCACATATCTTTTCATGTGCTTCGATGCAGAATTCTTTTATGTAAGACTTGAAAGTTTTTTGTCGAGTATTTTTTTTTCTATATAACATGGTTGAAAAAAGGTAAATTGATCTGCATTTTTTGTGTAAATATAGGAACTCGGGTGAGCATTAAATACAGGAATGCTTGAGGGATGAATCAGAATTGCCCTGAAAATTTTTTTTTAAAGTGACGGAGTAAGTGAATTCCATTATCAGCATGGGGTTACTTTTTGGCATGATTGTTCAAAACGGTATTTTTATTACTTAGGAGAGAAAGATTTTTTAGACTAAAAAGTTTGTAGAACATGGTAGCTTGACTAGTAATGTACAAAACATGCAATTGCAAATTATGTTTTTGTTTTCATTTACGTAAAGGAAACAGAAGCTACATAGCATGAAAAAACTGATCTCTAGTACTTCTGTAAATTTTGTAAATTTGTGGAATTAACTCTTGAAGTAAATTTTGTAGAAGAGGAAAAAGTTTTGCCCTATAGCCGAATTGATTAGTGTTGAGTTTCTATAGAGTTTTTCTAGAGAATTTATTATAAAATAGCAGTCGGATAAGTTGAGCAATCCAAATAAAGTTGTGAAGAGAAAATGAAGAACCAGCCTAGCTTTGAAATTGTTTTTATATTTGAGGTTTAGCAATATGAACCATGCTTGTATTTCACTAGAGAATGGGACAAATTTGTTGTTGAGCCATAAAAGCTGAATTCTTTTGTAAATTTATATCTTCAGGTGCAAGCTCTGGGTCTGGTTCTGAGGATGATGAACGACAGATAGATCTCACCAGTGAGTTAATACTGTAATGATGACGGTTGTCTCTGTGTAAAATATAAAGAAAAGTTCCACAAACAGCTAAGGTTTTAGATCTTCTCAGTGCAGTTTTTTTTTTTATCTATGTTTGGCTCTTTATTTATAAGATGTTGTCGAGATGTGCATCTATATTTATGTTTGTTAAGTTGCACTGATTGTGTGCATAGTCGTTGTTTTCTTTTGTTTTGAGTTGTTTTTTTTTATGCCATTCTGGTTTATGCCATGTGTTAGCTTCTGAGCCTCAATTTCAAAATGTGTCGTGATATGACTATAAATATTTTAATCCGTTTTCTTATAGGCTATACTAGAGGATGAAATTTCAAAAAAATTTTCAGGGTTTATTCAGTGGTTGACTATGCTTCTAATCTGTAGCAATGATTTTAACAATAGTTTACTGCTTACATCTAAAAATGAAATGTTTAATTTGAAAGTCAATGAGCCGAAAAGTGATAGCCTAGGAATTTCTCAAGTGATTGATGTAAATGATACAATGATAGAGTTACTGACTCTTCCTGCCTCGGTTGTGCCATATGATGTGTCCTGCCTAATGGATGTGGACCAGCTGTCGTTGACCTGGCCTCGGGACTGATTACTCGCCAGCCTATGTGCTGGTGCCGTGCATAAATCTTGCACAGGTGTTTCCCTGCAGATGTAAACAACTCATTTAGAGACTATTGTATTGCTTTTAAGCTCAGATGTCGTGAATTTATTTAATTTTTGAGTGACTTTAGGTCTGGACCCACAGATAGGACTTGAGCTTAGTTGTGCTGCTTGCAAAAGAATGCGCAAGCAGATTGGTTTCTCTCTACAGCTGGGGCTTGTTATATATGGAAATCTACACTTTAAATTTTTGTTTTAATTATCATTTAATTTTGGCAAAGTCGCTGATGTCAACATATTGATCGCCAGTATGTCTGAATAGACACACTTAATTAGTATAGTTGATTCACCAAAAAAAAATTCACCAACCAATGTATATTACCACTCATAGCTTCTTATTTCAATATGAACTTGACCGTAGTTGTTAGATCCATCAAACATAGAGATACTAGGTAATGAATGATCCTGTGAATACAAATTCATTGCCAGAACAATAGCAATGCAACACAGTTTCATTTTTTTTTTTAACTCCATGAGTTAAGCCTCAATTTTAAGAATGCACATAAAAAATTAGATCTCTTTTAGAGATTTTAGATTTTTTTTAAATTTCTTCCCTTGTTAACTCAACACAGTTATGATTTAACACAAGAATCGTGAGTGTTGGCCAAACACTAGAGAGGAAGATATTTCATGCACCATTATTCTCTCTTTTCACGTTTTAATTTACTTCTGACAATGTTACAAAGATAAAAACTTAAAATTAATTGGAAGACCCAACAGTAACATGGGTCTCTAACAATATAAAGGTGCATATAATAGGGAAGAAAAATTTCCTTTTTTAATGTGGAGTGGCATCGTAGATCCTGGTACTTGGTATTTTTTGCCAGGCTCTAAAGATGTGAAAGTTTTCCAGATCCAAGCATGTTGACTTTATGTTTATAGTCTCCATACCAACCTCCCCTTTATCTAGTTGTGTTGCTACCATTGTGTGCATTAATTTGTTCCCCAGTGTCGTCATCAGACGCTCAGGGAAGCCTCAGTGCATTGCGCTCTTCAGGCTTGTCTCTCTCGATGGCGTCGCTGTATTCAGGTCCAAACACTATTACACCTCCTTATTTTGCTTTTGTCACGGTTTTTCTTTTTGTTCCTTTTTATTTTCCTAACAACTTTTAGTCGTTCATTTTCACTTTTTCTTGCATGGCATTATTGTTGTGGGTTTTTTGTTTTTTTTATTTTTATTCTTCTGTCTTGAGCTTGGTGTCTTTCATGTACATCATTTTATTTAACTATTTTGAGCTGTACTGTTTTGGCGGTGCCGTTTGACTCTCCAGTTCTGTGTTTCTTGTGGTTCTTCACATCTCTTGTTGGGAAAAATTGATTTGGTTTCATTTTCCATTTTCTATCTTGCATGTGTATTGGACGTATTTATCATATTATTATCTTTTCTGTGCGTGTAAATATGTACTAACAAATATTATAATGGTTTACCTTGCATGCGTTTCTAATCCCTCTCTATCTTTATCCATGCATTGATATCTCACAATTATGTTTCTATTGTGATACATTTCAACTTAATGAATCTCATTTTCCACTTAAAGATTTGGATTTTTTTGATATAACTGAAGAATATTGTGTTAAAAAAAAGCTATGTAGCTAAAAAATCAGGAGTTTTTTGTGGCCAGTGCTCAATCACTTTTAAATTTTGACAGGAAATAATACTCACTGGGAAGTAAAATATCTTCATTCGACATTAAAGCATTTTCAACTAGGATCTTTGAAGAGCATTAAAAAAGCCTAGAGCAAATCTGTTTTCAAAGACTTAATACCCTTGCTTTAACTCAAAAAAAAAAAAGGTATGTTTTCAGTTTTGATTATCGTATTATGTTTACAAAATCAAGACATGAAAAATTCCATTTGTTTATAATTTCTTTGGATTACACAATACTCAACTGATACTCATCCAAAAGACTCTAAAATCAATAGAGATCTGTTTAGATGTATTGCAAATTTAGTACATATCTACGTGCCATCCACTTTGGTCTGACAACAAATAGTACTCAGGCTTGTGATGTTTTTTTCTCAATGTTCTCTTTTCTTCAAAGTAAATTCTTCTTTTCTTAATTTATGGGCAAATTCTGAGATACATTGAATTGTTCTTTCACACTTATCAAATAGAAATTAATTAACTTGATGCACGCATGTATTTTTTTTTCTAATCCCTTGTTGCAAATATATACAGTTGGATTGAAAATGTACTAACCTTAACGTAGAGGGCTATACCCAATATTCAGTTCAGATTTCTCCAGATATAATCAATGATAAAATTTTATACGGAAATTGCAGTAATGGTATATATTTTTACGCCCATCTTTTTCAATATTTTTCTCTCTTTTGGGATATATGCTTGTTTTGCTGTATTTTTTAATCTACTAGTCTTAAATTTCTTAGGCCAAAATGTAAAGGAAAGGAAAAGTTCTGACACATATCTAATGGGGATTAACAATCACAGCTAGAATTTTTCAAAAAGTTCAGTTGAGGTATTGGATATCCTGACATTTCACATTATTTAGTTTGGATGAAGATATTGGTGTTGGATCATGAATCCTTTTTTTTTTTTTCACAAATTTAGCATAGGTTTTTGTTTTTGGCTAATCATAATAATTAATTCTTTCTATGTATGTGTGTGGTAATTCTAATTTGCTTTTCGTTTTGGTTTGATTTTCAGAGATTGAATTACAAAAAAGTAATCAGCAATTGGAGAGAAACAGGTAAGCAAATTTTAGTCATTATGGTTCCTAAAATGGTGGTCATAGTATAAAACACAGCAGAACTCCTCAGGAAAGGCCATTTCAAAAAGGGTTCACTGCTTTTATTTCACTTTGATTTGAAAAGCATTTGTTTTTACTATAGTGTTAACAAAACTTTTCATACAGAAATTGCCACCCCTCCTTTTTGTGGCCCTATTTTTTTTTTTATTTTTTTTTTAGCTGATGCTAACTAGGGACTTTCACAGTAAATGTGGTCATTATCACCATTTTGTTGATAATTGTTTTTGCTATGTCATGTAGTATTCTCCAAAGCTGACAGCTATTTCCAGTAGTAGTTGTTTATTGTATATTTGGCATTTGAAATATGTCTGTTGCAATTGATACTTATAATTATGCATTTGACTTACCAAGAGAATCCTATAAATAGGACATAATTGTCCTTGTTTCATGGCTGCTCACTGTTTCTAGCCCTTTCGTAAATTTTGCTTAGCTTCACCAATGCTATCTTGTCCAGTAGACCCACCTTAGTGTTTAACATCTCCTAAGTTCTCCGACAAGCTGGGCATGGCATGGATAGATTTTATTTGTACCTGTGAAGCTCTTTACAGTCAAATGGTAATTTCCAGGAAAATGCTGTTATGAAAGCGCATGCAATGTTAATTTTAGTTATCTAAATTGTAATACTGCTTTAGCTCAAAGAACTTGCCTTTGCCTTTTCAGAAGTTTCTCTTTTTTTATATAAGATCTTTGGTTTGTAAATTTATTGCATGTGCCTGTTCTCTTAATCATACCCCCTCCGATTCAAAAAAAAAAATATAACAACAAAAGTTTTTTCTTTCTATTTCTCACTCTTATCATTACCTCTTGTGCTAAAGTGTGACCGGCGGTTCTACAGAGGAGCAGGGAGGTAACCAGGGCTCTGCCGAGGCTGTTGCCATCTCCCTTCTGCGAAGGTTCTCAGAGAAACAACTGCCAAAAGCTTCCGAGCTCAGGTGGCTGGTGTCTGAGCGGGATGCTCCACAGGCTGTGAGTAAAAAATCTTCCAAGTTATATTGATATTTTTGAGGTGTTTAAATCATTTCTTGTACTTAAAATATTCTCTTTTTTGGCCAAAAAATATAGGTATAATTTTTGCCATTTTCAAAAGGTAAAAGGGAAAGAAAAATGTAAGAAGACAGAATATAGTCATCTGAAATCATTCATTGGCAGTAATGTAAAAGAAGTTGTTTAGTACAAGAAACTCAGTTGTGAAACACACTGTGAAAGGCACCAACACATAGAAGCATCACTAGCCAGACATCTTCTTGAAAAGTTGAATACTGATTAAGATTTTTTTTTTGTTGTTGTTGCATTTATCAAATTGATGTAGTAGAAAATTCCCCAAATAAATTTTTATTTTTTTTTCTTTAGTCTGCTAGTTCATTCTCTTAAATCTTATACAAGAAAATTGGTCTGATTGTGATGCCTTTCTCCCTACATCAATGGTATCTCCTCAGTTGCTGCCTTTGCCTGCCTCAATGCCCATTCTGTCTGACGAGAGTGATAACTCTGTGTTGGTGCAGTCCAGCAGGGTGAGTTTGCTCTCCTCTATCCCTGCACGACCCAAGCAAACAAATTATGTCTTTGAATCAGTTAATATCTACATAAAGGTTTATAGTGTGCAAAGAATGTGTTATGTGTTTATCTAAATTCATCTACTCATGAATTAATTCTGGCTCACATTGGAATTTTGAAAGTTTGAGAGTGGGTAGAGACCCAACATAAGCTTGTAAACTCCCCATTCATATTCTCAACCTGTTTTGTTTCAGGATGAATAATCAGTAGTTAGTGTGTGTTTAAAGCTGTCTAAAATCATATTAATGTTCTAAGTACATTTATATTTATGTTGAAATGCTTGCTCAATTTTTTTCATGCTTTTGATTTTTTAAGGGGGTGGTCATCTCTTTACTTTTTTTTTTCCCTCTTCTTTTTATCAAATGCTCAAGCAATGTTTTTCTTTGATTTTCAGCTACCTCGCCTGCGGGGAAACCATGAATGGGCGCCACCAAGGGCTCAGATCATTTTTAGTGTTCACCCTACAGAGAAGTAAGTCTGGTCACTTGTGGTCTTTTCTTGCAGTGCAATTTTTTTTATATGAATGTTGCTTTTTTTGTATTATTTCAATTAGTATATAATTTTCCACTCAGGTCATCTTTAGATTTAAGCTATCTATTCAATATTGCTGAGCTTTGTGTTGTTTGCTATCATGTCGGCACAGAACTTAGCAAAGGGAGAAATGAGAAATTTGAGAATTACCTTCTGTAAACCTCCAACTACCTCAGATCTGAGAAAAAGCATGGAATTTCTTGAATTTTAAAATTAACAGATATTAGTTCATTTTCTAATTTGAATGGTTCATTGTCATCGATAATACTTGCAATTTTTCACTTATTTTTTCTTTTGTCTATTGGTTGTTCATATCTTACTCTGTCTGTTGTGTTTTTCTATAGGCGAACTGTTGTCATGAAGAGACAAAACTATCGGTGTGCTGGATGTGGTCTGAAAGTTGATCCTGGTAAGTTGGTTTCAAATAAATATCCACCAGCAAAGATTAAATCAGGCTAAAGTCTCAATTTTGAATCTTTGGTGCCGAAAATAAAAAAAACAACTTTTTTTTTGCCCAGGAGTGAAATAAATTATTGACCCCAGCATTTCCATGTCCAAGGGTATTTTTCTGTTATCCATCTGTAAATAGGACATATCAAGTGACCATGAGAGACTCGCACCAGAATTCCTGTGGATACTTTACTTGTGATAGTCGTAGAAAAAATAAAAAAAATAATCTACTTAGAGTCGCTTCAATATGCCAGGTGTATGATAAAGGCATAAAACATAATTTCTGCAAATTTTTTAGCTTTTTAAATGAGCTTGATGTGAAGGCAAAGAAATATAATTCATTGGTTTTTTTTCTTCTAATCTTTGATATTGACTCATGTTTAACAATTTTCCAAATTAAGGGCTGTTTTATTGAATTATTAAAAGTGTAGCCAGCAGTAAATAATTTTTTTACATTTAAATTTATTTCACCGTGCAAGTCTTAATTGTCTCATACGATGATCTACCAACAGCTTACATCAAGCGTTACCGTTACTGTGAATACCTGGGTAAGTACTTCTGCCAATGTTGCCACACTGGGGAGACATCGGCCATCATCCCTGGCCGTGTCCTCGAGAGATGGGACTTTGCACGCTACCCTGTGTCAGCGTTCTCTCACTCACTGCTGGACCGCATGTGGCAGGAGCCGCTGTTCCACATTAGCACGATCAATGCGACTCTGTACAGACGCGTGAGAGCCCTGGAGAGCATCAGAGAAGGTCGCAGGCAACTGGTTCACCTCCACTCTCTCCTGGTCGTCTGTCGCAGAGACGCAAGGTAGGCTTCATTTGTGGCTGAGTGGATCAGGGATGCCAGTTTTTCCAATTTTTGACAACACAAATAGATCGCTGATTTGTGCCTACCCCAAAAAAATTTCTGATAGTTTTTCTGCCTCTTAAAAAAATTTATAAGATTTTAGCCACAAGTAAGTGTTGAAAAAACTACAAGACAAATTTCTTTTATACAAATTTAAGATAAAGTATTACCAAATGAGTAAATATTTTAAAGAAAAAAATTCTGAACAAGTTTAAAGTAAGATGCAAAGCCAAGTGTACGTGCCTTGAAATTGTTTTGTTGTTGTAAGGCATGTATCTTAATTTTTTTTTATCTGTGCAGAATTATAAAAGAACTGCACAAACTACCAGCCCACTGGGTGAGCAACGAGGATGCCTATTCCATGGATGACTTTACACAAGTGAGTTGAACCCACAGCATATTTTTTAGCACCCAGAAAAAAAAATACATAATCAAATGCAACAGGTTTCATACTCATGGACCTTGGTGTTTGAAACAATGCATTTTGACTGAGACTCTCAAGGTTTGAAACAGCCTTAGAGTATCTTAAATTCTCTGAAGAGAAGTAACACATTTTATGATCTAGGGAGAGTAGGAGCTAATAATTTTTTAACTCATTTTTGCTGGACACTTTGTTTTGTAGATTCAGGTCACTTTGATCCAGCCAATCACTACAATCCAAATAGGGCTAAAATTTTTATCTCCAAACCTTTATTTGACTAAAATTTCTTCCAAACTTTCCTGCATTTCTTTTCATTCATTAAAAGATTAATGAGTGTTGGTGTTCCATGAATACCTGTTCATCCATACAGTGAGATCAATCAATCTGTAGACATTGATTGCCCCGTGTCTGGTAACTTACTGATCATCCTTTTTGTCTGAATTGAATGTTTGCTTGACTTTTTATTTTTGTTTTCTTTTCTTTTGATTTACTGTTTTGTACAGGTCAAAACTGGCGTGATGTTGAATATAATCAAGTCTTTCATCCTGCTAGCTGTGGCCCACATAGACGGTTGTCCTGTAAGTTTGCACTACCTTTATTATTTGGGCAAATTGCTGTGGTTTCAATCTTGTTTAGGACAGTTTTAAAATTAACATTTGACCCAAATTATGAGTTTGGATCCAAAACCTCTGAAGCAAATTACTTGATTTAGCGAGAGTGTAAAAGTGATTTTGTTTTTATTCTTGTGCTTGAAATTCAAATGCTTAAGCTATCGTATGTTGAGTGAAAGTGAGTTTTGCAGTTATCAGTAGTTTGTTTTAATATTAAAAGGTTGTATGCTTCATGTTTCACTATAATGTTTAAGAGATAAAAGAAGGCTGTCAGAAAGGTTTGTAGAATTGAGGAACATTTTTTTTTGGATAAACCATTTAAGAAAAATACTTTTTCCCCCACAATTGACACAGATTATTGAAGGGATAAGTGTTGTGCTGATAATTTTACTTGCTGTCTTCCAGGGTTTATTTATTTCCTCTTTTTTTCCCATGTCCTTTCTTCTACCTTCTTCTACCTCGTGTCACTTGCTTGTTTATTTCTCCCAAGCTTGTGGAGCCAAAAAAGCACTATTTAGGGTTGTCACAGCTGGGCTGAATTTCAATGAACTTGTCCAATCATTGATTGTAACATTTTTTAATCTCCAGTTGTGTCAAGGCCTTGGCTTTATCTGTGAGATGTGTAACAACCCCAGAGTTATCTTCCCCTTCCAGCTGGACACTGTGGTCAGTTGTCCAGGTTGGTATCTCCAGATTCTCTACTCTCTCTCTCTCTCTCTCTCTCTCTCTCTCTCTCTCTCTCTCTCTCTCTCTCTCTCTCTCTCTCTCTCTCTCTCTCTCTCTCTCTCTCTCTCTCTCCCTCTCTCTCTCTCCCTCTCTCTCATCTCTTCTCCATCTATCTATCTCTTTATTAATTTTACGTAATGGATCTTTTTTTTTATGAGCCATGATGAGGGTTATGAGCCATTTAATTTAAGACTGAAGATATGTCAATTTCTCTGAAGAGAAATCAAATTTGTCCATATTTTGAGACAGATCAGCAAGTATAGCCTACTTTGAAAAAGGTTTCCATATCATCAGTAAACTTGTATGTCAACTAAGGCAGGCAAAATTTTACTTGAAACTAACATTTTTTTCTTAATCCATCATTCATAAGCCATTCAAAAGGATTGGTGCAGCTTAGATAAATGTGATTCACAAAGGTGTGAAAAATCTTTATTATGCCATTTTTTTGAAATTTGGTTTGGACATAGTTTCAGTAAATATGGACAACATGCGGGCAAAGAATTTCCGAATTTGCTCACATAAATATCACAACAATTAATGCATTTGCACATGCTATAAAGATTGAGGGTTTAAAATTATAAAAATCAATCTCACTCACTCAAGAATAACATTTTTGCCTCTTTTCTTCTTTTTCCAGTGTGTCAAACATGCTTCCACAGGCAGTGCTTCGTGCCGGGCAAATGCCCCAAATGTATACGCATGGAAGCAAGGTGAGAGTTCATTAGGAGAAAATCAGAATTCAATTTAAAATTAATTTTCTGAACGCTTTTCTATGGTGTGATAAGCCAAGGGCTGCACCCACAGCCTGCGTTGTAGTGTGAAACATGAGGAGGCTGCTAGCATTTAGCTTTTCTCCCTTGCTTTGTATTGTTCTCAGTTGTATTCTGCTGTGTGTTGCAGGCATAAACTATATTGTTACCTTTCTACTCCACCTCAATTTGAAATTGGCATCGTTACAAGATTTAGCTAGAACAAAGAAAGTGTTCATCTCTATTTGATATATGCATCCTGCACATGAAGTTGAGGAGTGAGTGAGAAAAATTACATATATCAGGCCTCAATATCATTCAGTTTAGAACTATTTAGATTGGGCCACTATGCCATGCAGTAATGGTAGTATCAATCGAAAGCTTCACACAAAGTCCTTGTAGATGTAATTCTAAATGTTGAATGTTTAGGGCCCCCAGAGCTTTTGAATAGATTAAAAGAGGAACAAAAAGACTGTGGGAAAAACACTAGCACCTGTCATGATCTAATATAATTTCCTAGAACTTTTTGAAAGTTTCTACACTATTGGACAGAGTTGAACATTGAAGGCTGTTTTCACCCTAGTCCAAAATATAATTGCAGCAAGACAGAACAAAAACTTTTTAGCCTTGAGTAGAGAGTAAAAGGATCTGAAAATAATTTACAAAAAAAAAAAAAAAAAGAGAGAGAGAGAATATGTATAATTTTTTACATTATAACTGGTCAAAACACTTTTAAGATTAGGATTTGTGGTTCAGTGAAAGCTAGTGCATTCCGCATGTAAGACAATTAGCTGGAAGGTGCACAATTGAGAAATAATGTATCAGTGCAATCATAGCTGTCTATCTCTATGTCTTTTCCTCTCCTTCTGTGCACACTGGGTATTGGCTCCAGTAAACTTTCAATTGTATTTGAGGCTTGGTACTGATCACACTGTCATGCATGTTGAAGTTTCATAAGGAGAAACTTTTCATTTCGTCGGGAGAAAGGTGTAGGGTGTGGGAAGGGATGTATGTCCTTCACGTTAGAGTATGTGTACTCCACTGCTGAATCTGAGTAGCACCTGATATTGGATAGTTTCAGGTTGAAGTTAAATTTTGCAGCTCCATTTTTACTGCTTAAGTTTCTTTCTTACACAGCGAAAACTTTTCTCACACACACCCACACACACATATATATATTTCAGAGGCTTTTAGAGCACATTTCATATGCACTTCATTGTTTATTTCCCAAATAATGTATTGGATTTGTCCCGAAATGATCAGATTCTCCCTCTTTTGATCATCATAGGTACTTTGGCCCCTCCCAGACACACAAATGGCATAATGCTAAAAAGAATAGTAAATTTTATATTATATTGTATTGCTCAACATGAAATTTCAAATATGTTAAAAACAGTCAAATAGATTTGGGCATGTTCTAAAAAAAATCAAGCGGCTGTAGAAATGAAATAGGAGTTTGGATAACATCAGTATTCACTGAACACAGTCAGGTTAACGATTGATGAAGGAGATTTGATGTTTCTATCCAGAAGCCAGAGAACTTTCTCTGCTCTGACAGTGCTATGTGTTGATATCACAGACGGATAAAACAGGTGAAGGTGTTTCTTTTGCCTCTATTTTTAAATCAGTTCCTCAGTGTCTCTCACTCTTATGTAGTCTGTCGTTCTGCCCCTGCCTTTGATTCCTGCTCCCAGCAGACTTCATAAGGTCCCTTTATCAAATATCGGCCAGTATCTACATGTCTTCCAACCTTGTATCACAATAATCAATCGGTGCCCTTAATTTAAGGCCTCTCATCCCGACTGCCATCAGACATTAAGGCTCGTAACCCCCTAGAGCACAGTTCACCACCTATGCCTCCCATCTCATTCTGTGTTAAGCAATCTTGAACATCTTTTAAGAATGCTGTTTAGCAAGAATACAAATGATTATTTTTTAAGCAATCCTCTAACCATTTGTTCTAAGGCAGGTAGAATTCTTGACTTCATCCTGAGGATGCTAGATTTCAAATCAGAAACATAATTTAGAAAAGAAATGATAGTAATGCAAGTTAAGTTTTATCAAGATTTCATGTTCTCGAACCAAAAGAAATGTTTTTCACTATTTCACATATCTTCACTGAAGGCTGAGAGAGCTGAGTGAGTTGTCTCTTGTAAAACCAATCCTCAAGCCTTCCTGATCCGTGCCGAATCCCGAGAATGCTCCCTGTGTATCTCTATCAGTATGAATATCCTTAAAGCTCTTATCTCAGCCCTCCTGTGCATGAAGCATCTCAGTGGGTTGTAAGCACTCTTTGAGCTGATTAATAACAAGGGGAGAGAAAACGGTCAAGGATATCATGCAAAACATCATTTGTCAAGTGATTCTGTTTGCATTTATCTTTATGTCTGATTTTCATCTCAACAGACAAGTTTGCATCTGAGCACAATCTGTTTCTGTTTCTTTATAAAACCTGTAATCCATTTTCATTGACCTTAACTATTTAGCTCTGTCTTTGCAGCAAAAGACAAGAAAAAATTTTTTTTTTAATTTTCCTTCACAATACCTGTCGTGGGATGGTTAAAGATAATTTTTAAAAGCGTTGACTTTGTCTTTATAATAAGTTAAGATATGCAATCCCATTAAGGTTTGCATTTTACTGGAAAAATGGAGAGGATATAAATTGTGGCAGAGTTTGATAATGAAGGATTTATACTGATTTTCTACAATCAATTTATAATAATGATTGTGTCTAGGGGAGCTTAATGTACACAGAAAAGAGGCATTGGTTCTTGAAACTTTCACTACCCTCAAAACCAATTGTTGTTACCTTTTACATCAAGCAGAATAACTTATTACAAGACCATGCATTTTTACACCCAGAGTCTTTAATTATGTGTAAAGCATACTTAACTCAGGCCTGCTTGAGGAAATCACTTTCCTACTACTTTTCCTCCCCTACCTCACTATCGAACCCATTAATAGAATATATATCTTATTTCGCATGTTTGTCATTTTCTTTTTAAAAGAAAACTAAACACAGAGATACCTAGGAAACCAGCTAAATCAACGGATTGTTTCAGTGTCTTATAAATCTCACAATTGGTTTGTGTATATCCTCCTGCCACTCTGCCAAACACAAATCTGGTAAAGCAAAGATGAGATTTGTTTAAGGATTGAACTTAGGCTGATACAAATTTCCATTGGGGTGATCGGTTGCGTGCAGTGCTTTTCAAAACCCATTGTGTGACATTGCTACTTTTGTTAACTTATTTTTACTTTGAGCTTCCAAAGCTTTGTCTTTATTCACTCTGAATCATAAATATTGGATGAGAGGATTGGCTAAGCTGGTCGTGAGTCTTTTCCAATGTACTGAATGTACTTTGAGGGTTTTTGTATTTCTCAGGCAGCTTTGAGATAGATTGAGGTTGAGGTTGTACTGTTCACATCTATATTAGTATTATTACTTATCTATTGTCAATTTGTAATCTCACAACAAGCCCTGGGCAGGGTCATGAGAAGTTACTGTAGTAATTGAGAGGGAGGGTGATAAGCTTCTGCTGGAATACATCGGAGATCACAATGCAGAGATAGAATTTGACTAGATCAATTAACCTTTGACCTGTGGTGTTCTCTCCCTTCTCCTTGCTACGGCTAGTCTGGTTGAGACAGTAGCGCACCAGGTGTTACCCATGCAGTCCAGGTTCCGCAGGGTCAAGTGCAAATTGCTTGGTGTCTTGAACCGTAGGGTCCGTGTACGTCTTGCCTCCTGCAGCTGGAACAATAACAACAACCGTGGGAGCGTCCTTGATTTGGCCAATCAGCGACGTTTTGCTGCCCATGTGATTACTGCACAAGAACCGTTTTAATGGACGCTTTTTGCTACTCACTGCTATTATTTTCATAAGCTTTTGTATTATTGTTTGATTTCATTTTTCAGAACACCTTGTTTTTTTCAATCTGGCCAAACAATAGAGCTGGTGCATGGTTAACTTCAATTAGGGCACCAGTGTCACAGCAGCTTAGCACAACGTCTGAAGTACACAATACATTTGCTTTTTTTCCTTTCTGTTTTTGTTTTTTTTTATCTTTTTTTCTAATATCAAACTATTTTCTTACAGAAACTTGGTTACACTTGTTTATTTTTCGTTTTAAATTGCAAGAAAAGCTTAATGAGATTAAGAACTGGACTGAAGCATATTTTTTGTTTTTTTTCCTGTCCGAGTTTAAAATTATAGTTGCTTGTCGCAGTAGTTTCTATTCTATAGTGGCCTGCTAGTTTTTACTCTCAACTTTTTTTTTTCCTTCCTCTCTAGTTCACTATGCACAAAAGGGGGATCAAAAGTCTTCTGGTTTCTTTATCGTAGATGAGACAAATATAAGCAAACAAAATGTTCTGCCCACTGACCTTTTCTATCTGTATTTCCCTTTTTACTAGTCTCTACGGCCGTTGGTTTGAGCCATATGAAGGTAACTTCATTTTTTTAAATGGAGTTTTGGGTTTCTTTTCAACATCTTTTACATTTTTATTTTATTGTATTTCGATGGATGAGGGTAATTGACATACTTGGTTAATAATATATTCTGTTAAGCATAATTTTCTTCCCTCTTTATTTAATTCTTTAAGCCTCACCAATATGAACGGTGCTTTTCTTCTCTCCCCTGCCCCTACGAGCACACCTTTTTTTTTTTTTCTTTTCCTGTTTCAATGTATATGATTGCCATTTCAAACAATAGTTTATAGATTTATTAGAACACGGTTTGAACTTAGTTTCATCAGAATTATTCAAGACTTTTAAAAATTAGGTGTTGCTGTTGTCACTTGCTTCCCAGGATTTCATTTTTTCCCCATTTTATTTAAAGTTATAACTCAGATCTGGCATGTTTATTGAATCTTTATCATTCTCATCATCATCATCATCATTTGCACCACTCCAAAGGTATTAACTTTCTTTTTTTTTTTTTTTTTTTTAGTTTCTGTGTTGAATCAAAAATTATGTATTCTCTTTCATACATTCTGATCCCCACTAGTTTATTCCCTGAAGCTTTATGAATTCTACAAAGTTTCATAGTTGATATCACTTTGCCACACTTTGTATAGGTTCTTCTATTCCCTTAACTCTTAAGCTTGTCTGGATTGAATTTGGGTTTGAAACTTCTGTGACTGGATGTCTTTACATCTATTAAATAGTATCATCACTTGCTTCCTATTTTATGAAGCATTTAATTGCATTGACCTGTACATTGGAGGCATTTGTGAGTGTTTTTGCTAACTTCCTTTCTCTTATCTTTTTCTTTATATGCCAGCCTCCCTGTTTAATATTCCAAATTTATTTGTTTCAAAGAATAAAGATGGACCCTTTCTTTTCCGTATATAACAACCTTCTAAAATATATCTCTCTCGTCTCCGTAAATGTTGTATAAATTTATCAATAGATATCTACTCAGATTCTTTAGTAATTTTTAAATGAAACACTTTTCCATTTTCAATGGTCAGTAGAGCCTTGCTCTCCCAAAAGGAATGTTAGTCACAGAGAGAATATATGTTTAGTGGAGAAGGGCTAAAAGGATCTAGGCTATAGGGCTCCACCACTTAAAATTAGGTTGGGAGTTAAATCGTTTAAAATCTAAGCCACTGGGCATATCAAAGAAATGCAGCTAGCTAGAAACGTAAAATCTTAGCCATGAGCCAAGTGATAAGGCTGTAGTGAGCGAAACGAATTTTACTCAAGGCATTGTCACAAAACAAGTTTATACATTGGATTTTCCCATTTGATGTTTGCAATCTCCTGATGAGCCAGTTGCCATACTGACTGCAACAGTTTATCTGAATAATATGAAAGGAGGCCAACACTCATTCTCTTATTTTGGCCTGGTCATCCCTTGCTTTGGGGTTGCTTTTTATCTCCTGCATCAACCTTCTACATCCTGGGCTTTACCAGTGCCTAATGCCCGCTTTTTTTATGTTATTGTTATAATTTTTGAATCAATTTATTTGTTTACATATCTATTATTTTTTTCTTCTACTGCATCCTCACAAAGCATCGTTTATTGACTTTATCACACAGGAGAGGGCAAGTGGGGTATATATGAAATAAAAGAAAACAGAATAATTCGTTATATTGATTTGCAACTTCCACTTTCAAACTTCTTGTAGATGTCGACTTTAAGCTTGACAACTCTAGGTATAAGTAAGAATTTTTATCTTTGCCACTCATATGTTTTTTTTTTTTATTTCTTGCCGACTGGGATTGAAACAAGAAAATATTCATATCCATTCACAATCATCTGCTCTCTTTCCAGCTTAATTACTGTAATTTTTCAGTAGATATATGAAGTATGCTTGGGGTAGACATTGATGAAACTGTCAAAATACATACTTTTACATCTTTGCGAATATGAAGTTGAAATGAAATGGAAAATATTTAATTGCTGCATAAAATTTTAAGCTTTTTGTATTTTTTGTAGTCTCTGAATTTAACTTATTGACAAATGCAGTTGAAGGCAATGCATAATTGAATAATACTGGGTTTTTTTTCCTTTGTGCCAGGCGAAAGCTGAGGAAAGTGCCGCTGTCGCCTGATAGTCCAGACTCCGGGGAGATAACTTTTCATACGGACGGTGAAGTAGAAGGAACAAAGGTGCACAGCGTGGCAATGGCAGCTCGAACTGTGGATCAGGCAACAGGAAGTGTGTACGGGAGCAGGTGACCCTGGGTTTCTCTCAGGATTTTATAGCAATGGTATTTTCTGGCAGCTTCCCAAGATCTCATCAAAAAAACCTGGATAAGCAGCTCATACTATTGATATTTGTTGGTTGAAATTTTTGAACTGAAGAACTGAATCATAAGTTAAACAGCAAAGAATTTAAGCGGAGAATTTGAGGTTGAAACAATTTTCATTAACCTTTTTTGAAATACATGGTAATTTTCGCTGTAGCTCTTTCACATATTTAAAAAAAAAAATGGGTATGATAATTTTTATGCAGCAAAAACGCCCTCTATGAGTCCAGAAAATTTGGGCATTCTGTTTAATGTATTTAGACAGAAAATTAAGAATTTTTGTGGAGTATTTTTAAGCATTCTATAGCATAGTGATTAATCCTGTCAAACCAATCTGCCAAGGTCAGTGTATCAAAACATTTGAGCTCTTCATAAGATTTTTATACAACAAGCATTATCTTATGCAATGCCACATTCCCCTGGTAAATCCTCTTGTTGAAGTAAAAACTGTTGGCTTTAAAAAGCTAGAGAGTGTTAGCAATAGCTTCAAAAGTTTGGTAGTTTTCAGCAACTGCCTACAACATGACAGTGTTTACAATTGGTTTCTTCAAAACATAACAGACTATTTATTGACAGCCAATGACTTTGATGGGCAAAGAGTTAACGAAAATATTTTTTATTGTGGACAAATTAGAAGTTCAGCCTCGAGAAAGTGAACAGGGGGAAGGTGGTTATACAGGAATAACATTTTTTTTAAAACCAACATGTGAGCTTCGCTTACTATGATAAAATTACTCTCTATCATATATAATTGGATTTCCTTGGAGTTTTTTAACCTTTTCTTTCTGAGAGAAAGTTGTTAATACTTAACTGATAATGTTTTTTTTTGTTTTGTTTTGTTTTTTATTTAAAGTTGTAGTACATTTGTGTCATAGATTCTTCCAAATCCAAGAATAAAACAAGCTGTTATTGATTTTGAACAATTTTGTGAACTTTAGGACTCCCAATGGAAACTTATTTTGTACAGTGCACTATATCATGGCCTTAACTCATCAGATCATCATCCTGAGTGATAATAAGTCTTTCAATAATTTAATGCCTCAAATAATAATAAAAATGAAATGTTCCTTCCTCCTGTACATATATACATATAGATATTGATTCCATGTACAATTTGAAAAGACAGGTACCTCACAGAATTAACATTCCAGCAGTATCCACAGCCCTGCGAATTTACTAGATACAAATGTGTTGTTTTTTTTATTTTTTTTTATCTTTGTAAATGCTGAATGATTTGTTCAATGATATAATGGTAATGATATATAAATATTCTCTGGGACCCTTTTTTTTTAGTGTTGTTAATATTTTTTGCTGCGGCTTCTTAGGTAAATTGAAATGAAGCCTTTACTGTGGATGACGATGGAGAAAAAAGTTTTAGAGTTTATATTATTTTTAATGGAGACTGACTTTGATGTGTAAGTGTGTGAAAAAAAGTTAACATTGGCTGTTTGTGTTATAAATATTAGAAATTGCTTGGAAGCTGTTTCAAATGAGAAGAAAAAAATTTTTTTGGGATAAAGATATTGCTTTCTTTGTAATTAGTTAAAGAATTCACCAGATTTTGGCAATGACCGAACCATGTTTAAAACATGCAAGAAACAATATATTGTATCTTAGCTGAACCATTTTGAAATTCCTTTCTGTCTTTTTTTCACCACTCTCTTAACAATTTGAATCAAAATCTTTGTTGTTTCTAATTTTTTAGCAGTCAGTGACAGAGATCTTAAGGTAATTGTTTTTTATTTTTTGCCTGGTGGGGGGTTGGTATAGAAGTTTAAATGCAAAATGTCATTCATAGGCTGCACACTAATTCTTTATTTTTTAATAAATAGTAAAAATTACTTTATAGGATCTTATTTAAACTTGAGGCTAAAATTTATTTAAAAAGGAGATTTGGTTAAAGTTGATCTGAAATTTCAACATAGAATTAATAGGTTTGTGGTTTCTGGAATTTTTCTTCCACTTGATTTATTTTTTGTTCCACTGCTGCTGATGTTTGTTTTCGTTATAGCTTTGGACAGTTGCCTTGTTTTCAATTAATTTTTTTTTTTTAGTTCTTGAATCCCTCATACCATCCTAAACCCTTTGTCACACTATCAATAATCACAACTCTATGAGCAAGAATGCCATGGTCTTTCAATCCAAGCTGCCGGACTAGAGTATAAATCTATGCATAACCAAGTTTTATAAAAATCATGTGAAATGAAAATGCCATTGTACATATTGGTTGCATTTTATTCGAGTTATACAATTTTGTTTGTGTTGATGAGAAATTCAGATATTGAGTTTTGTTTGTTCATGTCTATTACTCTTTCCTAATTTCCATTTGTGAGGAAAGTGTTGATTTGGTTACATGTTAATATAGAATAAAATTTTCAGTTTCATATTCGGCAAAATTAGTATTTTTTTAATTTAAATTACTATTACTGTAGAGAATGAACGTTATTAGTGAATTGATATCTTTTTTATGCAGAGTAGGTAAGACGGTGATATTTGTGAGAGATTTTATGTTGCTCTGCGCCACTTCTACAGATGCAAAATAAGTAATGAGGTAGGGATGTTTTCTGAAGTAGATGTCACAGCTATCGAGTTCATTTAACTGTTATTGTATTGTGGGTCACTTACAGGTGCAGGACAGGATTGCAAATAGTGATGTTTATAATGGATGTTGTACTCCAGATCATCGATTCTGATACAGAATAAAGAAGAATGAGACGTAGCGCTTGGTAGATCCTGTTACCTCTGATCAGTTAGATGTCAAAAATTCAAAAAACAAATCCTTTCCACTGCTGACAGTAGTTTGATAAAAGCATTCTTTTTTTGTTTTTGTAATAAATTGTTTGTTATGATTATTCGAATGCCATGCAGTTAATCCAGGTTCTGATAGAGTATCACAATTCTTCCCCATTTATTCATCTTGAACCTTGATGTGCCTGATATGAAAGAAACATGCTTTATACCATTTATAAATGAAAAAAAAAGAATAAATTGGTTTAACTTGTATATTCTCTAGCTACAACTGAGTGTTATGGAAAGACCATTGCCATGTTTCTGTTAATTGAGCACTTTTTTCTCTTGTTAAATTTAATATAGGTCAGTAAATTTGGAAAGAAAGTTTGCTGTTTGGAACGTTTGGCATTGAGTAGAATTTGGCACAAGTCAGCATTTTGACTGTCTTCAGCATTATGTCAAAATGTACTTCCTGCTTTAGTAATATAATATAAAGGGAAATATTTTCCTGTAGCATTTCAATATCTAGAGATATTCAATTTCTCTTGGAAGCAAATGAAAAGTGGTTATGAATGATTGATAGACAAATGTTTTTATTAGGCCTCGGCTCTAAACAAGTCCAGGAGGCCAACTCTGATTGCTTCATTTATCATAAATTTTATGTCTCTGAAAGTTTTAATGTTCTTTGTATACAATAAAGCCTGTTATCAGTTATGTTCAATAAATTGAAAAAAAGCCTTTCTTATTCATAGGGTATGTAATTAAATTTGCAATTATTTTTACCTTTTTCATTATATTTATTAAATGAAGCTTTGAATCAAAACGATTTGAGTTGTAAGCTTCATAGACTGCATGTTTTAAGTTTTCTATTTCAGCGGAAATCAAAATTCGAAAAAAAATATTTTTACATCTTTTCCAAATTTTAAGAACCTGCAATGTTAAATTTACTGTGGAAGTAACAATTACGTCTCCACAAAGTTCAAACCAAGGTTTTAAAAAATGGCAAGCAATGAGATAGACGAGGAGAGGCTTGACCAGAGCAGACTTAAAAGTTCACCCTACACGCAGTGGTTGCACAAGGCGCATGGTTAGATTTTATGAGTCCAGTAAGAAAAACCCATGAAAATCCAGGGTATAGACCCCTCCTGATGTCTTGGTTTAATAAGTGAGACCGAGTCAACTGGCTGATGCAATGTGTCGCCATGTCGCTCAGTGTTTTCAATTTCACCCCGTGAGCTCAAAATTTCCTAAACCTACGCACCAACCATTGTTTTCCCACTTCGTGTGTGGTATGTTGAATCACAGCGCAGAATGCCTTGCACACATATCTTGTGCAACGCCTAATATCCCCTCTGTGTGTATGGTTGGCTTAGGTTTTTCCACAAAAAGGTTGAAGAGATGTAACACCCAAAGCTGGAGACTTTTTTGCTTTGGATCTCGTTACTAATCTCTCTCTCAAATGCCCTGTCTGGAACAGACATCGGCGATCATGATTCTCCACCTGTCCCTATCTTCCGTCATCCGCAGTAAAGCTATGTTGTCTTTGTTGTTTCCTGTCACAAAAGAGCTCAAGCTATCAAGAAATGTAATCCTTTGTCTACCTCTGCTTCTTGCCTTTTCCTTATTGTGTTTATAAGGGATCTCTCTTGGTTCGTTTCTTCGAATATCGATTCATTTGTCTCGTTACTAATGTAAGAGCTAAAAATAAATCGACTTTGATTCAATTCAGATTTTAGATATGCACATAACTTAAAGTATTATCGCAACAGAGTGTGTCCTCTGTTTAAGATTCTGATTCATGACTTTTTAAATAAATTTAACTCATTAACTGCAGGCTATTTTTAGGTTTACAAGGCCAGTGTTTCAGGGCAGTTTTAAAAAAATTAACATGACATTCTTAATGAATCAATTTACATGAAATTCAGCCATGCAAATTGAAAAAAAAAAATAAACATTTAAAATAAAACAAATTTGAATATTAAGTATTAAATGCTTTTTTTTTTAATGTAGACAATCTTTATATATCTGACCAAAAAAAATTAATCTATTACATAATTTGCCTCATGCCAAAGTTTACTAAATCTAGATCTAGCATGGCTGTGCGTCGCACAAGTCACCTTATTAAAAAAATTTGTAAGAATAAAAGTCTGCTCTTTTCCACTCCCGTCTTCACAAATTTGAAACTAAGATGCTGTGCTTGCGTAGGAATATTCAATTATGTGATAGACACAATAGATGCCAAAAAAATTATTGAAGGCCATCCCTTGTGCTGCGTGGGATCCGCTCCACGAGAGAATCGCCGATCCCATGTAACACACGGGAAAATCATTCAGTGAGTTAAAGGATGAACAAAAAATAACACAATTACATTAAAAATCAATAAAAAGGGAAATACCACCATTTAATTGAAGATATAGTTTTAATTTATGTTACACCAAGATCACATTTTAAGGTTCATCTCATAGATAGGGAATCCATTAAGGAGATTGAGGGTGCAGTAAACCTAAAAAAAAAAAAAAAAAAAGAGAAGAATCAAAATCTCCATTTATTTCTTTAACTTTTATGAAATATCAGACCCGATCGAAATTTGACCCTGAAATGAAATAAGGAAAGATTTTTCCACAGCAATAATTATATAAGGCATGTAGCAAATACAAATATTTATGAGTCAAGAAGTACTGCCCAGTTTTGCTTTAATTACAGATATATTTATGGTTTAAAAAAAGAAAAAAGAATTTTTCCAAGTCAGTTCTATGAAAATGCATTCCCTATTCTGTCTAAAAATAAAATTGTGTGAGATAAGATACTTGGGTCAGAACAAGTATTCTTAATGTAGAACTTACTTTAGGTCCAAGCTAAATATAGTTTCATCTTGGTTAATATCTATAATTATGAACATACATATGAAAAAGCTCTTTTTAACATACGATAAACTGTTCTATTCACTTTTCATAGTCCTCATTCTTCCACATCCTGCAATGACATGCAAAAATCCCTTACTACATGGAAAACAATGATATCTAAAGCAAGCAATCTCTGACCAAATGTTTAAAAACTTGCAGCACTCATTTAGCACATTTAACAGTTTCACATGGCTAAGACTTTGGAAGGTCAGAATCAACAGACTCTCAACTGCTTTTTCTTCCTCACGGTAACTGAAGCATTCAAACATATTCTCAACTGCTGCTTCTATTAGATGCTGGCAACTCAGCCACTCTAGCTTTCCTGGTTTCCTCCATGGCCTTGGCTGTGCACCACATGGCGACATTTGGGGATGGCTGGCCATGGCTAAGACAGATCAGTCTGTGAAAAAAGAAAAAAGAAATAAATAGGCTTGCAATTACAGTGGAAACCTCAGAAACCGAAGTCTGATTATTCAAATTTCTCATTAACCGAATTATGCAAGATGATAGGTTATTTATTTCTCTTTGGCTTTGTTAGAATCTGACTCATATTTTGAAGTCTTTCTGAATCGATTCTCTTAATTAGGAGTCGATACCACCACATAAGGCATCACAAAAGTGCTACATGCATCTCTCATGCAGCAAGCAATGCTAATTACTGCCCAAGAAAGGCTGATCAATGCGCCAACAAATCAAGAAGGGAGTGGATGCACTAACAAATAAGTGCCAGTAGCAAATGTGTTCTGATATTGATAGATACAGGGGAAGGGGAGGGTTGCTCGTTGCAGGCACAGTACACACTCCCTCAATGAGTCATAGATTGTTATATCCATTTTTGTAATTCGAAGACTTAATCCATTCCGATACAATTGGAATTATGAGGTTTCCACTGTGCTTGATAAATAGGAACAAAAGTATTCTTCAGCCTATAAATAACGATCTAGATTTTATCTTTAATCAGGACATTTAGGGATTCTTTTCTACACCATTTCAATGTACCCGAAGAGATGTCAATTTTTAGTAAATTTCTCTACAGTAGAACTTGAACACAAAGACCTTGGGGGCAGAAAAACTGAATGTAGGTAAATGATTAAAGACATGTTCAAACTTAGATAAAGCGCACTTATTGCTTTAGGCACTTCTTCATTCCATATCTACTACGTAATAGATGTTTTGGTTAGGAAAACGTGTGTATGAATCCACCTCCATCCAGTGAGTTTCTTTAATAAAGCCTATAAAATACAACTCTTAGAAATATTTCAGCAAAAACAGCAGGTATTCCCTGTGGGACTTCAACCTTAAAAAGGTGTAAGCAAAATCCACTATTTTAAAATACTAAATATTCAAGCAGCTGTGCGGAGCAGGTCTTTTGATTGAGTAGCATGTTACAAGTCTAGAATCAATTGCATAACTTTTGCCTTCTTCCAGGCAGAGCAAACTTAATGAGGTACCTATTTATACCCAAGTATAGAAAAATATTTACAATTTACACTTGAAATCTATAGCAGAAAAAATAAGAAAACTACGAGTTAGACATACAGGCCGTGAAAAAATTATGGTCTTCTGTGTTGCCTTTTTTATTTTGCATTTGACCTCAAGCTTACATGCATATATCAAAAATCCCACATTGCCAAGATTATATTACAGCTGAATGTTAAATGTTTTTTCAACAGCACTAAACATAAAATTCAATATAAGTGAAAAAAAAATGTGATACATATTGCAACCAGCTCCAATAAGATGGAAATTTGAATTAAGAAAAACAGCATTTTAAAGTATAATAATGCAGATAAATTCCTGTTAATTTTATTATTTCAAAATGGCACCCCACAAAAAATCAATATCTCTTCATTTTATGCCATTTTTTAAAGAGAAAAAAGATGGGAAAAAAAATGCATTGTTCTTGATTCAAAGTTCATGGTTCTGAATGTGATATGACCCACATGAGAATCTTTTAGATGGGGTCGAAGACAAACTGCTTCACCTTGTAAAGAATAAAGAGGAAAAAAAAATAACCATAAAGGAGATTTCCTGACCTGACCACAACAAGCAAAGTTTGAAAATCTTCCACACTCATCTTGTTTGGATCATTTTGGCGGGTTTCAACAAAATCATCTTGAATTACCTGAGGACACATTTGATTTAGGTGTAAAAAAAAAAAAATAAAAAAGGAATGACAAAACAAATCTGAATTGAGTATTGATATATTATTTTTACAGTATTTATATACAAATGATCACACTTTAAGTTCATACAATTGCTTTATATCGTTGACTAAAATAGGAGAAAAGAAAAAGAAAAGATTAACTAAAATTAATTTAATTTTAGAATTCGTAAAAGCTTACCTTAATAATTTTTTGGTAAACAAGGTTTCAATATCTTAAACACTACTTGCCGAAACAGTTTTGAGAAGGATTCCTTTATTCCAAGAATGGGTGACAAATTTTATTTCAATTTCTCTCGTATTATTTTACCATAAGAGAATAATGTGTGCAAAGGAAACTTCAAATTTTTTATGACCACAATTTACTCATACAAGAGGTTTACAGGGCCCATATATATATATATATATCACATCAAAGAAGTCAAAATAACTTTCCTTAATGAACTCACCTTTTGTGTTTCATCTGACACTGAATAATTTATCAGTCTACATGCTGAAATGTAAGAACGCAGCTTGTCCAAGTTCTCTTGTGTGAGACGACTGTCCAGTTTGCTAAAATGACTTGCTAAGTCCAAATCATGACAGGTTGTCAAGAGAGGCAAGTGTACATCTTTCTGCAAAGAGAAACGAAATTTACAGGTGATAATAAGGGGATCAGACATTCTAATGGCGTAAGAAAAACTAACACCTTCTGATTGAGAGATTGATGGTTACACACAAAAAAAAAAAAAGAATAAAAATTATTCCTGAAATGATTGTTCACATCTTCTATCTCACCCTGGCATTTTTTTTTCTTTCATTGGAGGTGGAATGGGTAAGCTTTGCAAATTTGTCATATCACTTATCCAAAATTCTATCTATGGATATATTCTCACAAGTTTGAAAAGATAAAATATCATTTAGAGCATGACTAAAAATGTCGCTGTAGAGCATTTTCAAAGACACTAATCTGATATTTAAAAGCAGTGAAAGAACATATCTAGACATTTTGTTGTTGGTCAAAAGGCATGATGGTCCAGGAATACTTCAGGTACTTATAAAGCTAATACACGGAAATTTAACCAAATTTAACCAAGCCTAATGTTAGATCTTCAAACATCAAAGGTAACAAATATTACATTTATTTTTTTTTCATTTGTCACAGCATGTGTTTAACAGAGTTGGTCATGCCAAGACTGGACTGGATAACAAGAAACCAAAGTAATCTGAATGAAAAGCAACAGCTTCTTTAGTCTACAAATCAAAACCGATCACAAGTTTGATTCATAGCATACTCTACACCCCACTGCACAGCTATGGTAGTCTCAGGGTTTGGAGGCTGGAATAAAGTCAGACAACACGAAAATAAGTATCCACCTGTGCCCTCAACACACCCATTGCAATTATATTCTTCATAGGGTGAGAGGGGCGAGGGACAAAAGTAAAACAGAATCAATAAAAAAAACTACTTTTTTCTCAATTAGAGTAAGATGCTTAAAAATATCAGGGAGATGAAACTAAGGAAAAGAAAAACAAAGAAGAGAATTTAGAAGTCCGAGTGATTATTTTGCGTCTTTAAATAAAAGTTGAGAAAGACCCAAGCACTTACTGGAAGCAATGACTCTCCCTCAGAGAAAACCAAGACATTCACATTTGTGTAAACAGGGATTGGATGCCACTGGAAGTCATAGTCCACTCTCTGCCATTTTATAACATCAGCGAGTGCCTTCACATTAGACACTCCTGAAAAGAGAAAAGTACATATATGTATGACCATTAAAAGCAAATTCATTTGAAAACTAGATCTACCTAAACATATTAAGTTCAATTCCTGGAAATATACTTTCCATGGCAGTTTTTACTGAATACAATATTTGAGAAACTGTTCCCATCCTCTAACAGGTCTTAACAGAAAGTTAGCCTTTACATCAGTTATTTCATGAGAACACACTACAATTGGCCAACATTTTAGGATTATCTTGAGACATGTCCTCTTTATAACCAGCCTAATGTTGTGAAATTTAAAAAAAAAGGGAATCTGCTTTTTTATAGATTACTATGGCAAAGTGGGTGGAAGATCAGAGCCAGATCTGAGAAAGGAAAGTAAGACAATCCTTCCCTCCTTTAGCCTGTGAGACGTCCTTGACCAAGACCGAGTACCTACACAGACCCTCCCCCCTCCTTCCCCCTCTCCCTATTAGGGTTAAAATGTAGCCATGGAAAGCAGATGGTGGATGAGTGCTAGGCATTTGACAACAAGTCACTAATGGCGAAACACTCACACTGGCCAAGCAGATGACCCCAGTTTATGGGGCAATGGCTGGGCCAAACAGCTCAGTATGAGCACTGCTCCTACTGAAGGCAATTGCAACACACTAATGGTATCTTTGCAAAGATCAATCATGACAAAACATAATTCAAGAAAGAAAGTGCGGTCTGTGACAGTCAATTTAGTTTTGTCAATTAGGGATTGTTATATGTAGTTGCAACACCAGGTTGTCAATAAGCATCTGCATGCAAAATGAAATAAAAACAACAGTAGAAACATTCTATTACCCCTAGCAAATTTGCATAATTCTAGTTTTTACACACAAGGAAGGTATTCTAGAAGATCTCTGTAGTAACTAAAAGTTCAAAACTCTGTCAAGACAACCAAGTCATTTGGATTTTTTTTTTAAATGTTTATTACAAGTCATAAACAATTTTTTTTGCTTTGATTCACTATTTTTACAAACCAAAATAAATTTTTAAAAAATCGAAAGTGCAGTCACCATGTATTGGGAACATAAAGAAATCAAATCACCTTGGGGATTGAGTTGCCCCTGCTGCAGTGCTGTTTCATTCAGAACTAAAACTGTTCCACTGCCAAGCTGCAGCATACCTGCCGTTACTCGGTTCTGGTTGTAATCTTTTTTGGGCACCAAAGTAAATGAATTCATGTTTTCTAAAGTGATGTCTAAATATACAGACTGTGGAGAGACAAAAACAGAATCTCAGAGAAAAATGCTATAATACACTGCACAAACAACAACTCCCGGGAAATGAAATATAATGTTCCATGTAAAATCAAAGTCTGTAAAATTAAGTGTAAAAGAAAATAAGTCAAATTAAGACTTCGACAGAAATGCTAAGGATCTGCAGGGAAAAAAAATCTTCTGTGGAGTAAAGCGACAAAAAAAGAAATTGAAAATGTTTTACTTCTGAATGACCAACTCGATTCCTTCTCACCTGTGTAGTGAGTTGGGAAAGAAGATGATGAAGGAATTTGCAATATCGAGGCCACACAGGACACTTGCTGAAGTTTACACAAAGTTTTCCAAGTGGAAGAACATCAACTCTAGCATACCTGCAAGCATGAAAATTATTTTTTTTTTAAACATTTAGATCGACTTGAAAAGTTTATTCAAGTTGAAGCCCTTGTAGGCTGCCTCTCTGAATTATGAACTATGATACAGTACATACAAAGATAGCTTGACCTCTTAAGAATAACATAGATCTATCAATCAAAGGTAAAATGAATGTAAATGGGACAAAAAAGGAGCTTTAATCAACTTTACTTTAGTATTAATTGAATGTCAGGCAATATTTATTTTGTAATTTATCAAGTTCTTTACTGAGAACATGAAGTGTTGTTTCTATTTGGACTGGATTGTGACACTTGAAATCAAAACATATTCTTTACCTTTAAAGCACTTTCCTGATACTTTGAATTTAAGTTAATTAAAATTTAACCGATTGTAAATTGCCTTTTCATAATTACCTTGATCATGTTTAATAAAGAATTATCAGTGCCGGTTGGTAAAATCATAGGTCAGAAGAATCACAAACCTGGGTAAAAAATTCTTATTCCTGACAGTAGAGTAATATAATAATTAGAAAATGAGGAAAACCCTCAAAACTATATCTTGTTCATCATGATATTCTGATGGATGATCTGCTATCATAGGTATTTTAAAGAGTAAACTTACTAACATACAATAAATTTTTCCTAAGCACTCTGCTACATATTCTAAATCAGGAAAAATTATGTTTGTTTCAACTACTAGGACTGTTTCCAGTTCCCGAAATCCCTCATATGTGAGGCCCACTTCACGGAGCACTTACACCCCTGAGATAAGCTGACACAGGAGGTATTCAGCAGCCAGGCGATCTCCAAGTAAAGCATGTTCCAGAATTGACAACAGTTCTAGTCTCAAGGAACTGACATCTGCCATCAGATCTGAAAAAGCTGTAACGGGAAAAAGAAGTGAATGCATTCCATGTTTTGATGCAAGGATCACCCATTGCAAAAATAGTCTTATGTCCTTGAAGCATAAACTAACACAAAATTTAAACAGCCTATTCAGACAAGCAAAACAAACCGTGATCTATATACCCTTGCCATTTTTAAAGAATGATTAATCAGATGGATATGATGATAGACAAAAAGATCTCCATAACCAATAGTATTCACCTTCTTCGAAAATTCTTTAATTCTTAGATCTTTCAAATCATAAGTCACATAAAAATTGCTTGAAATTAACTTGCCTTTTTTATAACTCTCAGAATCAACTTGGGGTGAAAGAGAGGGATTATTGTGTTCCATGTGTCTAATGACAAGAGCATGTAGTCTGGGCACCAATGATGCTGGTGGCTCGTGAGCTTGCAATTCCTCTTTCTCTGTGATGTCATTGCTGTTGATCAGTCAACGATACTTGTTACAGATCATCAGTCACATCTTGATCAACACAAAGGTATTTGTTACAGAGCTCTCAAATCTTGGTATGCTGTTAAGCAAATATTTTTTATTGATAATGTCAGCTGAGCAGATGAAAGAGAAAGTTATTCAGTGAATACTTGTAGCAAGATTTTTGAAAAATTAAAAAAAGAAAAGTTTTGAGGAAAAGTTATAACTTTCATCACAAAATTGTTTATAATTATCTTCCCATTAATGCTGCACTGACCTTTCATCTTCGTTATCAAAAACAGAGGCTAATCTTGGATCCATGCACAAGATCCCAACAATTTCTACAACACTTGTGGTTTTCAGTTCAATATCGCCAGAATATACCTGAACGTGGAGAGGAAAAGTAATTAAAAAAAATAGCTAAAACCAATTAATGCAAGAGTGGGAAACATATATTCTTGATATAGGTTCAATACTTATTAATCATCTTCAATAGTGAATAGTGCTATCACCCATAGCTGAAATATAATAAACTATGTGATTGAAATACGCAAATGTAAATAACCAAACTTCATTACATTTTCTTTACAATTTTACCAGGATAACTAAATAAACTCGCCACAGCAATCTACCAAAACAGCATACATAAAACATAATTAGACGCAAAAGAAAACAAAAAGTAAACTTATTTCTACATAATTGCTGGTTGTTATAATCCTAAATCAATATAAACAATTTTGAACTGCTTTGGGTTTGTTTTTTTTTTGCTGTTCTCCAACTTTTTCTCCTAAGCATGGCTTTCAATTTCTTACCCTCTATATTATCAAAAGATGTTTGATCAAAACCAGACAGGTGAAACTTACTCGAACAATGCACGGCACTCCTTTTTCATCTGGTAGAGGCATGTTAAGACTTGGAAGCTTTGGTGTGGTTTTATTACTTGGACCTGGGAAAAAATAACTTATATTGCTTATGCAAAGCTTCCAAATTCTCATGAATATCTATGATCCTCACAAAACTGCATAAAATGAAATTGAAATGGACCATCCTACACCCAGCATGATTGGACAAGATTGATAGATTTCATATCTAGCATGAATTGATAGATTGAAAACCTCAAATATAGCATAGAGACATGATTGATCAGTCATACACATGTATAAATGCATGATTTGACAGGTTGAAAACCTAACATATAACATAGATACACATGATTGATCAATCATACGCAGGTATGAATGAGTAACATCAGAAATTCCAAGATATAGAACAGTAGTAGATAACCCTGTTCTTGATATTTCTACTATTAATATAAACCAAAGAACGGAGGCAACTCCTTCTGTAAAGCTCTGAGAGAGCATTCACATTTTTCAGATTAAAAAAAAAGAATTTAAAAACAAAACAGTTAGCAAATGTTACGCTTGCTTCAATCTGAAACTAATGGAGTTGAATTGATACTTTGTTTCAGAGTATATCAAGAGAATTAACCTTGCAAGGGCAAGATCTTTTTAGTTATGCAAAGATTATTATCTCCCATAGCTACTCATAAGTAAACTTCAGTTACCTTAAATCTGATTAATAAAACTTGAATAAACAGTTCACAATACCTCTCTAAAAACTTTCATTTAGAACAAAAAAAAAAATTTTCCTTGGATTTAGATGAACACTAGACACATAGGATCTGAAGTAGCAAATATTTTTTTGTTTATCAACTTACCAGAAGATTCGACCCCTGTCATTTGCTCATCCACAAAGTTTGTTGATTTGTCTTGGCTGTCACCAGCTGCGGAAGTTGCTGTTATTTCCTCTTTGGTTACCTTCTGCTCTGATTCCATATCTTCCTCCTCCGGATCCCTGCCACGTTTTTCTCTCCCTGCTGAATTTGACGTGGATGGAACTATTCGCCTACACTGTTTGTCATTTATGTACAGATGTGCAGTTAAGGGTTTATAACACACCTATTCATGTTTCGGCTATTCTTTTGCAAAATGGGCAATGTTGAGATCAGTAAAAGGAGCATTTTCCTTATAATCACTTTCTGTATAAGTCGCGTATGAGTAAGTTATGGAAACTGCTTAAATCTATTAAGAAAACTCAAGATCAAATCTAGCTGAGAGCAATGTCAGAAACCTTACCTCAATAGTAATCATGCATGTCCCATGTGCAAACGTAAATAAAAAGACCATTGGGCTAAATCAAACTTCTTATGTAAGCAAATCAAAGGCAGCTTTTACTCAACCAAAAAAGGAAGAACTAAAGATTTATCAATGTTGTACCAATAATTACAGATTTTAAAATTAATCCTATATTAGCATTTAGTACCTATCACCAAAGTAAAGTTTCAGGACTGAATATATCGCACCCACCTGTATCTTACATCTCATGTGCATTCAACTTTACACTGTTTGCTAGTATCTACTTCTTTGCCTGCATGTGCTGCTATAGTACATAATGAATCCATTAGCCACATCATATTGTTTTTTTAAGCACATCTTTTGGCCTTGAAATAAAGCTAAGAGGGTTAACAGCTAAAATAAAACAAATTGCAATGTTTCAATCACAAAATATTTAAGAGAAATACTTCTTAGAATGATGAAGTGAAACTTTCAAAATCATGGACATCTTCAACAAAGGGTGCCTACAGCTTCCACAGAAGAAAGAAATCAAAAAAAAAAATTGCACCCTAAAGTTGTTTCAATATTAATTACTCCAGTCTTTTCTTTTTATTTTATTATTGAATGAAATTCTGAAAACAATCTTCACACTTTCTTTGGAAAATTTGTTTCAATATTATTTAGTCCAGTTTTTTTTAAATTTTATTATTGAATGAAATTCTGAAAACAATCTTTACACTTTCTTTGGAAAATTTGTTTTGGCTGGTGGTTATGCACATTAGGCAAAGGATCTCAAATTTCAAAATCATAATTTTTTTCCTCAATTGTATTTGGATATAAATCTAAAGTTTTTGAGAATGTTTTTTTTCACATTGTAATAGCAATACGCAATGAAAACGAAAGAAAAAAACATCATATAAAATAAATAAATATTGAGTCAATCTAGCCCTTTCACAAGTCTAACAAGAAAGTCATACAGCAGATAATCAATTTTTTTTAATTTAACTATATTCACACAAAAAAATAATAAAATAAAAAGCTGGAGTATAATACCAGATTAGCACACAAAAAAAACTACAACATTAAAAGGATATTTCTTTGACCCAGCTTGCCTCCCCAGGAATAGGTACACAATAAAATCCATGTCTTTCCACTGTCACATTCTGTAAACTGTCAAAGTCTGCTGTTTCATTTGGCTGTCAAAAAAGAAAAAAGGAACAAAAAAGGTGATATAAAATAAACAAAAACACAAAATGGGTGGCATTGAAACATTTCATTTCACATTTTCTGCATCTGACATCTAATCATATTAAATTAAACAAATTTTATGTCAACCAATGCATGAATTATCCCCGTTGTTTGTCTAATATACGGATACCTCCATAAAGCCTATAATACTCTTTTCTTATGAGCTTTTATCTTCTTTTTTTCCCCCTGATCTTTAAATCCCATAATTAGCATAATCAGCATATTCCAATTTCATTAACACACTGTTTTAGAAAGACATTAACATGAGATATGTCAGCACCTGACATTGGACACTTGTACATCTAATACAGTAGAGCTGGATAAAAATGTTTTCCCCTTCTCCTCCATATCTTGTTTAATGTACCCTGCTTTTTTTTAAGTTTATCAGGTCTATTTTGAGGGATTTCAATGAAAAACTACCAAAAAACAAAAGCCATAGGAGCATGAGTTCAAATATACAAGTCAACAACAAAAATACACTACTACCATAATGTTAGCATGATGGCCAATTCTTTGATTTTCCCAATCCAGCATGAGCGTAGCATTTAGCTTCCTTTAATCAGCTGCTCTTACCATCATTTGACTCCCCTTCCCAGAGATATCCATTGGTTATTTAGTTCTTACCCCAATCAGAGGAACATCCCTGAAAGAACCACATTCAATCCTTGTGTGCCCACTGTCTTTGTTGGTCACAGAGTACCTGCCTACAAAGTATTGCGGATCAAACACATCTTGGACCATACAGCGGTACTTCACTACACAACCAGACTGAAGCTGATCCAGTGGAGTACTGTTCACTGATGGGAGCTGCAGAAAGAAAGAACAAATAAATTCTGCAAACATGCAGAGACTAAAGATACCTTTTTGGTTCACTTTGGACATTAGTAAAAAGAAAAATTACCAAAAGAGGGATTTCTAGCAGTGCTAAGTTAAATAAAGACTGTAAGAAATCACTTTGGCTTCCTTGAATATTAAAAACAAAAAATAATAAAAGCGGCAAATATTAATTTTTAAAAAGTTTTATGAAGATATCTCACATGTGTAAAAAGCAGTTGCTGCACCAAGATATCGATTATAATTTTGAGCATAAAAAGTACAAAACTCAAAGAAATGAATTATGTCAAATACTGTTTTACTTGGAGGACTAATTTTGAATCAAAACACACAAAAACTCAGCTCGATATGAAATATGAAAACCCAGAAAAATTGAAACAGAAAGAGGGGAAAATTTAATGTGAATATAAAGAACAGAAATGCAGAAGTTTTGAATTTAAAAGACCAATTACAATGTTATTTGACCCTATCACTGCATATAAAATTTAGAGGACAGACACAGGCAGAAAAAAAGCAGAGGCTACAGGGAAAACAAGATTTAAATGAATCAATTAAAAAAAAATAAAAATTTCTGCAGGAACAGTCAAAGTGCATATGTTCAGTAAGGGACAAGGGACAAAATTAAATTTCTATCAAACTGAAAATTCATTTTAGTGGTAAGGACTTATCAAATTCTACATAAATTAATTTAAGCCAACTAGAATAAGCACAGAGTCTCTTTCAATAAACAAAAAGGTGTTTTATTTTTATTATTTTTTTTTATTAACTCTCTCACCAAACATTATATCTATTTCAGTACATTTACTTTTTTTTTTTTTTTTTTGAAGGATTGAAAAATATTTGCCCTTATTCAATAAAACCTTGAGCAGTCTACAGGGTAGAAATCAAACTTACAGTTTTTAAGGTCTCTTCTGTGCATCTTTGAGAGAAATAGTTTTCCACACTTTTAATAAAAGTTTCATGTGAGTCTCCTTTATGCTCCTCTGAGGATATAGAAAACAGAAAACTAAGAAACAATTTATTATCTTTCCTCATATCATCTAATGGTAACTTTAAAGGGAGGGTGGGGTATCAGGCATGTTTAAGGGAGGATGGGGTATCAGGCATGTTTGGCAGCTTAAAATTCTGCATGGATTTAGATGGATTTGCAGACTTGTCTTACAAAAATTTGTTTACTTGAATAAACTTAGAAAATAGATGTAATTTGGTTGGTAAACAGTTTTGATATATTTTTTTCCTTACTAAAAATCCATTAATGAGATAAACACCCTAGAACTTATTTCTGTAATGTGTAATAGTATTTGTGACTCATTGTCCTGAGCACATTTTTTTCGATATACAAGGAGATAGTTTTTGAATAGAAATAAATACATTTTAAGATTTTCTACATTTAAACAAGCAATTTTATAGAAATCTTTGAACCTTTGATAGAATTCAATCGTTTTCAAAAAATGTTGATAGGTATAAAAAAAATAGACGCAATAGGTGCAATAATATCTACGCTATAATGAGGGTGAAAAGTTTCTCTTAGGATCTTAGAGACTGCATTAATTGCTTTGACTTTTGTCCCCTTTTTAATACTAGTTTCAAATGTGTCCTCCAAATTCCGGTCAAGTGAAAGATTCAACAATACTCCAGTTACATGGTACACTACTGAAATGCAGTGAGTGGGGACTTTTTGGGGACATTTCTTTTTGCTCCAATACTACTTGCATTGAATCTCATTTCAACACAAAGAGTTATATTAAACAAATATATGGCATTAAAGTTTTAAAAAAAACACAGCAAAATATCTATTTTGCATATCAATATGATGAGGTGCTTAAACTTTCTACTCATAACTGTTCCTGCAACTTTACCCTTTAAGCTAATTTTCTAAACCAAGTATGTTTTAATAGTTTGAAGTTGAAATTTTTAAGTAGCCAAAATGGGCTTTCATACAAAGATACTAGACACTGCGTTTTCAGGGACAGATCTCTATCATCTGTGGTGTTATTTTCTTTCTGCCGAAATTGCAGTGAAACTGAGAGAAGTAACGTCACTAACCATTGAAATTGTTGAAGTACATCAGGGCTGAGAATGGTCAGACAAGAAATAGTCTGAAAATACCAGCCAACAAGCCGAAGGCGCGAGATTTACCTAGGGGGGTCCGGGGGCACGCCCCCCCAGAAAATTTTGAAAAATTGCGTTAAAATTAAGCCATTCAGGCCCCTCTGGCACTGAACTTCCCTTAATTATTGTGTTTCGCTCTGTCCACGTGAGCCCTCAAAGCCGTAAGTTCACGACTTGCGTAACTCAACTCCTTGTCACACACACTACACCACGATACTCCTCTTTTCCTTAACTTTCTAATAAACTCCCCCAGACGCCGACCATTAGCGGTTTTGTCACACCATTCCCATCGCCATGGGTTCACAATATCGCCGTCATCGCAAGCTTCTCCTCTACTAACAATGTCTTGACGTCTCGCTATTGTGATGTTCACGCGCAAACGGTTGTGGAAAGACTGAGAAAAGTTGCGCCAAGCTTTGGCAAAAACAAAGAGAAATTCGGCCAATATCGATCGAT
This sequence comes from Elysia crispata, assembly GCA_033675545.1. Taxonomy (NCBI): domain Eukaryota; kingdom Metazoa; phylum Mollusca; class Gastropoda; family Plakobranchidae; genus Elysia; species Elysia crispata. The sequence continues at coordinate 121,172 of JAWDGP010003795.1, forward strand.
ATTTTCAAAACCGATTAAGAAAGTAATAACAACAACAATAGATTATCATTAAAATATGGTATCGATGTTAATCTCGATAATTCCACTTGATCAATACCACCGAACTCTTCTGTGTTGGTTGGTTTATGTTTCCGGAAACCAGCCTCGAAATCGAAAAGAAGGCTTCGGAATTTTTTTTTGGGGGGGCGGACGCGATCTTCGTTAGGCGGATGGAAATGACAAGTTGGGCGGAAATCCGCCTTTAGACGGAGAATTCTCAGCCCTGAGTACATGTAACACTTGGCTTTGCACAAAGCATATTAAAACTTTTGCATCTTTAGAAGACATTTTGGAAAGTAATTCGTTTGCAATCGATGCAATCAACTTAATCATAGGCAAACCATATCAACTCAATAAATACTGACCAAAGATCTGCCGGATTGTCATGTAAGGCCTTGTCTTCCAGTCTTCTATTCCAGGCATTGTTAGCTCTTCACGGGACTTGCAGACCCAGTAGAACTAGAATGAATGGATGGAAAATACTATCTTCCGACTTTATACAAATTTGCTGTGAATCTGAGTTGATCTGAAATACAAGCAACCACTTTTAAGATATGGGAATAAATAATTTAGAAGAAAGTGCCTAGGAGATAGCTGATATAGGCTTTAACGAGTATTTCATGAGGTCAATCTAGATTTCATATTGCCTTTAAATGCACAGTATGTATTTTTCTGCTGAAATTCAATGTTCACTTTCAAACCATTCATCATTGAAAGTTGTGTAGGATTACAATTAAGGAGGACATGTACACTTTTTTTTTACTTTTTTTGACCCTTTGAGTCCATGAAACCATGATCACAACTTTGATTACTCTATGCTTTGTGTTGTCGAAACACTACACCAAGCTGAATGCATATTAAGTATAGCTCAGTGTAAAATCTAGAGGCAGCACAAGAAATCATACTAACAAGTAACTTCTCTAAGTTTTACCCCACTATTTTCAGTTTTTGGTCCTTTTTTTTGTTTATTTTTATTAAAGTTGATATATTTATTTAAAATGTGAACAGCATTGAGAAAGAATTTCGTTTAATGTTTCACCCAAACCATCTTGAGGATCACCAAGTCAGCACCGGATCAAACATTATTGCCATAAAAAATTGTCACCACATGGGGCAAGATTGCACATCTTTTCTCTGCAATGTTGTAGCTTTAAAAAAGTTTGTAACAGTATGCCTTGAAGTTTGAACAAAGGTCACATACTCAGACCACTAGATCTAGAATAGATCTACATCTACATCTAGTGCTAACTCCTTAGCTGCCTATATTCAGGTGATTTGTCATAACGCTACTCAGTACTGGAAAGTTGACATTTGATCCACATCTAATACATAGATACAGATCTCGATTGGAATCCATCCACAAGATCCAACTTTTATGAACATTTACCTGAGGAAAATGAATAGTGTTTGACGTTTCAGTATATGATTCTTCCTGGTTCACCATTAGAGCGAATTTAAATGACGAATGGAATTGTCAACATGTCAACACTAAACAAGAAAGATCTAGATCTAGCAGAAATCCAAAAAACTTCATGTATGGGATGTTGTAAGATATCGGCAACCAAAATATTCTAGATTTCCTAGCAAATTTAATGATGAAATTGAAAATAATCTAAACCTCTGGAAATTTATATCTACAGAGATGGCGGTAGTGCTGGTTCATTCAGTTCGTGTAATGTAGCCTGTCACAGTAATTACAAAAAAAGAAAAAGCACAGAACTGGCTTACTGAGAGTTAGATCTAGATCTAGATCTTGTATGTCACCTAAATTTTAATTGTATTTCAAGAGAAAGAATGTTCATCACGTGAAAGCCTCATATAGCTATAACAATATCTCATTTAAGTATGGCCTCTTTAATCTTATGATACTAGAGAAATCTAGATCTAGATCTAGCCTGATCCTGTTAACTCTTGATCATTGATGAATAGTTATATAGATCTAGAATCTAGATCTATCTTGCCTTTGATCTCATCAGATGTTTTGTAGTGATCTACAATGCGCTGCCCATATGGATAACTCGCCATGAAGCTCTTTGGGTTGACATTATAACTAACGTACGAAAGGACGTGTGACATCTCAGTCAACTGACACATTAAATTTTCACTTGTTTATAATTATGGATACATCTCCTGAGCTAATTGAATCGAATGGTGTGGTATTGTCAAATATACCTTACGCTTCCTTTTGCCGATCGATTTTGAGCATGTGAGATGGTGGAGTGGACAATATTAATTTTAAGTGCTTGGGTCTAAATGTTTGATATGATTGTGAAGGATGAAGCCACGATAGAAAATTTTGTTTGGGTAGCTTTCTAAATTTAGCAATTTGGCGCGAATAGAAGGTGTCATAGTAAAAATGACGACTGAAACATAATTTCAGTATCGTTTGCTAGTTTTTTTTTTCTTTATTTTAATTTGGGCTGTTTTCTTTCACATTCATTACAATATGTAAAAACTATCGCGAAAAATATGTATGTTTAATCTGGAAAGTATTTGGATCATTTTTTGATGACTTTCAAAGAATAAATAAATTATACGCCGTATCCGTGACAGGGTGTGAAAAATATCAATGCTCCACCAATTTGATCGAAATTCATTCATAAAAATAACTATGATCAGGCATTTTTTAAAATCAAGATCAACATAAAATTTTTAACGGATTTCAAAGTGAGAGCCAGTGACGTTTAATTGATATTTATGCTGCCAATGTTAACTTTGCTAAGTTTCAATTTAGTAAAATTTGGGTTATCATTTACTCCACATGTAAAAATCTGCCGTACTCGTGGTCTTCATAACTTATTTCTTTTGATCTGAGAATAAAGGTGGAGACCATTTCCCCCACTGAATCCTTTAAGTAGGAAACGCTTGTTTTATTTGCTGAATACAGCGTACAAGGTTCCTTGGGAAACTTAGGGGACGTTAAAAGTTTTAAGAGTGTTTTGTTGAATTCATTTTCATACGAAAAAAAAATTGCACAAAGGAAAGCGTTTTAAAGTTTATCGGCAATTCTTGAGTGAAGCTGCAATGTCAAAAAAATGCTTTCAAGTCAACAAGAAAACATACACATTTTCCAATAGCTTCATTTCTTTTTAACGTTTGAATTTTTTTCCCCCTTTTATCTCTCTCTCTCTCTCTCTCTCTCTCTCTCTCTCTCTCTCTCTCTCTCTCTCTCTCTCTCTCTCTCTCTCTCTCTCTCTCTCTCTCTCTCTCTCTCTCTCTCTCTCTCTCTCTCTCTCTCTTATCAGCTGTAAGTGTTGTCCAATTTGATTTACATTTGAAACACCTGTTTTTATAAGTACCTTCTGAATTGTACAAATTAAATAATTATTTGTTTCTTCTAGTTTGAAAATCTGGGATCCTGAAACGCTTAAGTCTTGAAACTAAAAGGCCTTTTCCAAAAGTTTTAACTCGATTGTATGCCGATTGAAAGTTCCCCCTGTTGCCATGACGGGAACACGCTGAGGGTGAGCAGTAGTTGCCCTCTGCCTACTGTAAAGTCCGTTAAAAATTCGCTTCTCTCTAAATCAGAGTGTAAACCACGTGTTGTCATGTCCATCGATTTGAACCGAAAATGTACCTAATAGATCTATAAGCCGCTGAGCTCCAGGGAGGTATCGAAAACGGTTTTTGCCGATCCTTCGTGACTCACCTCGGTCAACAGTAACCACATGGAAGTTTTAGATGATTTCTGGCCTCGCATAGCAGTATGGGCAGCATTGGATGATTATGACCATTATGGGCTCATCTGACATGACCTCTTTGATCCAAGGTTTACAATCTGACCGAGAGTAGCGAATTGGAACTGACTCAAAATACACCTGTAATCTCATCATCTATAAACGCCTGGTTGCAGTGGACCATTGACAACATTATAAGAAGCATGATGTACCAGATGGTCCGCGGGAATCGTTCATCTATATCTTTTTTGCCATTGTTTGTCACTAATGTCAGACAAACACTTGAAACAAGTTCGGAGAGGCCAACCATATCTGTCTCTCTCTTTCCCCACACATAAACATGCCAAATAGCCCTAAGAGAAATCTATTGTACTTCACTATGGCAAGTAGGGAACAAGGGACAAGGGAGGGAGACACATTGCACGTCAGTTACGACTTGGGAATGGGAAGAATCTTGCATTGCTATCATTAGCTTTCTGGGTGTGGTAAGAACTGATAGGAAGAATTTTTGGACACCAATTAGTAAAATGACAGCATCTGGAGCTGGAGGGATCTGTGTACTTTCTTCACTATAGAGGCGTAGAGTATTTTACTATTTTATGTAATTCGCGGTATTTACTAGAGGTGAGAGAAATTTGTTGCAAGACACTTGTGTAAATCTAATAAAAGGGTGTATGGGGGGCTGTTACTGACTCATGGCCATTGCAGATGAGTATTGCTGAATGGAAGTTAAGTCCACACTATTTACCCTCTGTAAGAATTTCTTTTCTACTCAAACTCCTGAGATAATGTTAACATGTATTTCCTGTGATTGTTAAAAGTTTTTAGATAAATAAAAATGAAAGTCTCAGTAATGTTGAGCACAATGAAAAAGAATAATTAAAAAAAATAACATGAAATAAAATGAAATAAATAATATTTTTAACATCTTGGAGCTGCACTATGCCTATTGCATTTTCTTTATTTGTTTCGCAACTAATGTGGCTTAACACGTTTTGTAGCTTACCGCAATTGCCCCCATCTAAACAGGCCGCAGCTGAAAAGAAGCGGCTCCAAATCTATTTATTGACGTATGGCTGGACCTACCACCGAATATCTCTATTTAAATGGGATATTATGTAGTTTTGTAGCTAACCGCACATGCCCCCATCTAACAGACCACAGCTGAAAGATGCGGCCCCAAATCTGTTCATTGTGGCTGGACCCACCACCCAATCATGTAATTATAGCTATGCTTCCAACTTATGAGCGTTTGTTTTCTTTTGCGAGAAGCTATTGCGTCGTCATCGAAGTATATAAAAATTGCTAAAGCACTTACGGGAATAGCAAAGGCTACCTTATGTTGAAATCGTTGCACTTGCAGCTAACCCATAGTTTCAGAAACATTGATTGATCTATTGTTATATAATATATGCATCAATGCTTGAAAATTTTTAAGATGAGTAAAGCCTTTCCTTTGGGAAAAAAAAGACAGGATTTGTGAGCGATCTAATGGCTGTTGTTCTTCCCTGTGCTCCAATTTGAAGCTATTGAAAAAACTGCATTGGTTTTTGTTTTCGATGTTTGGGAATTCGTGAAGGAGTGGCTATACGTTTTTCTTCAGAAAATTTTAGCTTAAAGATACATAGTAGATGTAAAATAATATCAAGCAGTTCAATGATCACGTGTCTATGGATACTCAGTAGTTATTAGGTGAAATTTTTTATATAGACAATACAATTGAAGCGTATAAAGAGGCATGTTGTAGGTTACAAGTCTAATTGTCCTTTCATTTCTCCTTTATCCACATTAATTACATCAATACATGATTGCAATAATTAATATCTAACTATTTTCTTTTTCTGGCGATTATTCTATCAAACAAAACGAACTACATGTGAGTACGTTCCTAACTTAGCAAAGTCTGGCGCTATACCGGTAATTCAAAGTTTCAGATATGATCAGATATTGTACATGGATGGAGTTGGTGTGATTATCTTTTCAGAGTCCGTCCGCTTCAAGCTGAATTAAATTCCAAAATAAAAACAGTTTATACAAGTCATGTAATTAAAGTTACACAAGCTTCTGTTTACTTTCTATCCTTCGTATTATTGGGGAAAGGCAAATCTCTGCATTTCAATCCAGCATCTTCCTTTTTCTCCCTGGTCAAACTTTTTTTTCTCTATTTCTAAATTAAGGATGTTCCCCTCTCTCAAGTCAAATTTGAAAAAAAGAAAAAACAGTTTATACATCTAAAAGTTACACAAGCTTCTGTTTACTTTCTATTCTTCGAATTATTGGGGAAAGACAAATCTCTGCATTTCAATCCGGCATCTTCCTTTCTTTCCCTGGTCAAACTTCCATTTTTCACAATTCTAAATTAGGGATGTTCTCCTCTCTCAAGTCTCTTGGTGAGTATATTACTACATGTAGCGAAGGATACTCGAGAGTAACATATGGAGGGAGACTCAATATAACCCACGGCCCATAACTCAAAATATTTTTCCCCATATCTATCTATATTATTTTTTTTTCCAGCTTGTGAACACTGGAACACAAACAATAGAATCTATAATTTCATTTAGTCCACACTGCCTTATTACCTCTCAAACCGCTCAGTGCTGGGAAACTAGGTCACCAACATCAGTGATAATTTTGCGTTTTCTACATTGACTTCTATATCCCCATTTCAACACAACAGAGAGACGCCCAACTCTTTTTAAACTAAAATGGTTACAGCCAAAATTTGATATGACAAACAAGGCAATGTAAGGATTAAGAGTGTCAAAAATTTTGAACATAGCCTTCCTATGTTCACATCTACCTTAAAAGGATCATCAAAAAACCGTTTTTATTTTATCTTCAATCTTCAATGGACTCTGAAACAAGAGGTGGATTACCTGGGTACCCCACATATCATATTTGCAATCATAAAGAAAACAATGAGATTTCTCTGATATTTTCCTTGCTCAATGTTTAGAGGTTTCACTGAATCTATCATCTTGATAATATTGTAAATATGACACATACGGGACATTTTTTAAAATAAATACAAACACATTGATGTACAAGAGCATGGGTTTAATAATTGTCACATAAGTCAAGTATTTCCAGAGGTATAAATAAAAACCTAAAAAGATACCAACAGCAACTGGACATTGACAATGGGACAAAAGTCAAATGGCTGGGCAACCCCCTCCCCCATTTTACCCTCATCACAGAAGCTGCTGCACCTCACTTCTCAGGTTCTTACTTTGCTCGATCAAAATCAAACAATGGGAAGTTTGAAAAATCTTACTTTGCTCGATCAAAATCAAACAATGGGAAGTTTGAAAAATCTTACTTTGCTCGATCAAAATCAAACAATGGGAAGTTTGAAAAATCTTACTTTACTCAATCAAAATCAAACAATGGGAAGTTTGAAAAATCTTACTTTGCTCGATCAAAATCAAACAATGGGAAGTTTGAAAAATCTTACTTTGCTCGATCAAAATCAAACAATGGGAAGTTTGAAAAATCTTACTTTGCTCGATCAAAATCAAACAATGGGAAGTTTGAAAAATCTTGCTTTGCTCGATCAAAATCAAACAATGGGAAGTTTGAAAAATCTTGCTTTGCTCGATCAAAATCAAACAATGGGAAGTTTGAAAAATCTTACTTTGCTCGATCAAAATCAAACAATGGGAAGTTTGAAAAATCTTACTTTGCTCGATCAAAATCAAACAATGGGAAGTTTGAAAAATCTTGCGATGAAAAAAAAAATAATATACAAAATTTTGCTTTCATCTAACTTCTATCTAAGCATAAAGCAGCACATCTTGCAACTTGTTCAAAAGAGTCCCATGCTAGAGACTTCAATTCCAGAAAAAATGGCAATAATAAATTTTTCTATTTCTTTTAAGATTTCCCAAAGAAAATGTCCAATAATGTAATGTATCAGCCTTGGATTGTTCTCATTTCTAGTGAGTTTTCATCATTTGTATATATGACTAGCGGGATATCCCCTATTTCAAAGATAATAACTTCAGTATCAAAGAGCTGATAGAAATCATATTTTTAAAACAAAAATTAAATCCATCATACAATTCATTTGGACTGAGCGTAAGATGTTCAAGTCTTGGTGTCTGAACTTTTCACAGTATTTGCATCTTTTCACTATGTTTTACTTTAATCATAAGAGTGAATACTTCTATATACAACTTTTTCAAAAATATTTAAAAATAAAGGTTCCTGATGATTACATCTAAAAACAATTCAATAATAAAAATAAAGACTCAAGGAAGCTTCACTGGTCTGATTACTCTAGCTATTAAAACTAGTGAAAGTAACATACACAGTAATATATTTATTATGATCAATATTCTGCCCCAGCATAAAATCCCTTTCACCAGAAACAGCTTGGAAATGAATGTAAAACTATCAGTACCTATATGTATGCACCGCAGAAGGTTTTGTTTCAGCTAAAAGGGCTGTACAGTGTAAGCTGTCAGAGTAAATCCTAGTAGTTGTAATTAAAATAAATTACTAGATATTAGTAACCAGAAATGAAAGCACATCTTGTCACTGTTTTTCATGCATCAACTCTTTGTACATTGGCAAAGAAAAGCTAAATTCAGATAACAGTCAATAAAATTAAACCTTATCTTTAAAAATTTCACTTCATCCTCCCTGTAATTAACTAAGAATAACAAGCTGGCAGGTAACACTAAAATTTCGAGTTTAGAGTAGAGAGTAAGTTGGGTTAAAACAAAGCCCTTAACAAGGTTGCATCAGATATAAATTTTTTTTCGGCATTGAGTCTCAAACCTGGACATACTAAAATGAGAAATTTTCAGAAAAGAAAAATGATGGTTAAATCCATGTAACAATGGACTGAAAAATATAAAAGAAAAAGAAAGAAAGAAAAGATTTTAACGGTTAAGGCACCAATATTGGTTTTCACTGTGTTTGTTCTCAAATATTGTTGACCGATGTTTGGAAGAAAATGCCCAAATTTATCATTATATTAAAATGGTCCGAACAAAGCTATGTTCAGGGGGAAGAGTAATTCTTTTCAGCAACTATTTATTGTTACAAAAAATCTTTTGCCCCCAATGTTAAAAAAAAAAATAGCAAGGGAACAGATTGGATAGTCTTCTGGAGGGTTAAGTTTGACTCATTAAAGATATGAATGCCCTCTTTGTTTTGTCATCAGATATTAGATCTTGAAATATTGTTTGCATATTTAAAACAAAAAAAAAATTGTGTAAAAAGTATATGTATAATTTCATGAGAGAAAAAAATTTGATGAAGATGATGGCGATGGTGGTTAAAGAAAAGAGAAATAAATATAAATAATATTTGACAAGCCCAATTCCACCCCTTGGTCAAAAGAAAGGCTAATGTTCTGGTCCTTAGTCTAGTTAAATTTTGCAATATAATAAAAGAAAACTATTAATCAGGTAAAACCGTAGAATCTATACACAATAATTCATGTGTTTTGTTTCTTGGAATTAAGATGTAAATTCACAATGAAGTGTTTTTTTTTTTAATCAGCTTAATAATAAGTTTTTCAAGATAGCAAGTTGAATTTTTTTACTAGTTGAGAAACACATGAAAAGTCCCAAATTACTTTATTTTCAGATTGTAATGCAGTCCTGTTTTTATTGGTGTAATATGCAGAAAAATAAATAAATTGAAATACAAAGGCCAAATGAGTGTTGGAAAAATTTATATATATTAAAAAGCAAAGAAGAGGCAAGGGTGTAAACCAAACTCAAATTTTCAAAAACCTGATAATCTTTTCAGCAAATAAAATATTTTCAAAAAAAATTTCACCATCCCCTACCCCTCTAGAGCAGCAGGCGGCAAACGTGCCCGAGCCTCAGACTTGATCTCATGACTGGCCTAACAGCTGATAACCAATACAATCCTCAAAAATTTTCTAGTCTTCTATCATTTAGCATCAGTTAAGGCTTCACTGAGGGCTTGTCTCTGTTGCTCTGTCAGTTGGCTGATGCATACCTGAAAAGCATCTGGATTGGTCTGAAACAAAAAAAAAAAGGGTTAAAGAATTGCAAAGCTATTTGCCGAGTACTCCTGAAGATTACAACAAAAGACTATATTTAAACGTTCAGTCACAGCATGTAGAAATATAAGTTTTTTTGTTGTTTTTTTTTACCTGAACTTGTGTAAGCAATAAATCAAATTCTCTTCAAAGTTGAAGAAATGAATGAATCTAAAAACAAATGAAAAAAAAGAGAGAGAGAGAGAGAGAGAGAGAGAGAGAGAGAGAGATAAAATCTATCTTACCTGGACCTGCTTGACAATGTTGAGCATTCTCTGGTAGAGAGGTGTGTCTTCTGGGATAAGCTCTCGATGGAGCGTCTCTCCTACAATAGCCACCAGTTTGGGCAAATTAACTGCATTCTCTCCCATAATAGCAGGGTGGTTTCTGAAATGAGGAACATACCCGAATGTGTCATAACTAAACATATTTTTTTCAAATAGTAAAAAGCTAACACCTACTATCAAGCTGTTGGAGCGAGACTGCAATAAAAAGAAAAAGATTCAAGGAACCGATGCAAGGTTGTGCAGGTGCAGAAACAAAATTAAATCCTTTGATTAATTATTATCCATTTAAATTAGAAAGAAGCATAAAAAAAATAATCATTAGATGAAAAAACGAGAAATTGGTTTTCAATTTCTTATTGAAATAGTTCCAATCAAAATAATCCAGAAAGTCAAACAGTTGAAATTTTCAGGTACCAAAGAGCAAGAACATGCTAAATGTGAGACGAAAAAAAAAACAACAGAAAAGCATTTCAACAGTTGGTCGCTCACTTGTCCAGCAAATCACAGAAGTAGCTATAAACATGCACAGCTTCCTCTTCGTCACTTAGTATTGGAAGCCATGACACCAGTCTTGCCAAAATTTCATCAACGTTCACCTGCAGTGTCCATAACAACAATAAGTAAGTTATACAGTTGTACTCACTTATATGTGACTTCAGAATTACCTGAGTTCTCACAAGAAAAACTCTGATGAAATAAATTTAAGAACAACTTGAATTGAGTTCAGAACTGGTAACTTCTTTTCTAAATCTTGTGCAGCCCTCCTATAGCAAGAAAAACTCAGTATTAGACAGGTAAGATAAAATTTAGAAATTCCTCGCACTCAACATGACTGTCATTGTAAATATATATAACACAACTTGCCCCAAAACTTGTCAATAGAATAAATTTTTATGAGGCACTAAATTGAAGATGTATAAATGAAAGTGTCAAGCCATGCCAGGTTAAGTACTTAATTTGTAAAGAAGAGAAACTGCTCCTAAATGTACAATGAATTTGATTCCATAACACACCTAAATAGTTTAAAGATGTAAACAATTAGCTGTAAATTACACTTTAGAAATCAAAGGCACTGGCTGAATTCGATACAATCTATTTATTTCTAGATTAATTGGTGCAGTTAAAATGTAACCAGAAAGTCACATTAAAAAGTACAAGTACTATAATGCAAATATCACTTTTACAGTGATCAAGATTGTGAGCTGATCATTTGGTGGGGTATTGAAAATTAACAAAATTACTTGAACAGTTAATAAATCACCTTGCTATTGTTGAATTGACAGATTTTCACACATGCAGAGATTGCATTGTCAGTAGCTGGGGCATTCTCCACCAATTTGGACTCTGCATGCTCAATCACACTCACCAAGCGTGGAAGACATTCTTCAAAATAAAGTATTTAATAAAGATTTAAATTAAAAAATGATAAAAGCTATTTCTTTTATAAAATTCTGAATTGATTCTTGAATGGAAAAAGACATAATCTTAAATTTGTTTTGTTTTTCTTTGACTTTCTATAGCTAGCTTTAGTATCAGGCCTCACTGTTGTTGAAACTATTCAGAAAAGACAGCTAAAGAGGTGAATGAGTTTGAAACGCGGGAAAAATTTCACAGTGACAGGAAGGTAAACTACCTACAAGCTGACTTTCTTCCAATAGTTGAAATTGACAATTCTAATCTGGGCTCAGACTGGCTTGTCTTGGAATATATCTTATATTCACCATAAAAAATGTATAAAAGTTTCATATTACCATGATCATGAACGCTTCTAATCTGGGACACTTATTTATACCTGCACATGCATCTGCATAAACGTTTCCACCAAACTGAGCAATCACACCAATGCCATAAGCTGCTGCTTGCCGCACTTCTGGGGTCTTGTCTGTAATAGAGGCAACCATTGATTCCAAGAACAAATCCTTGTATTTGAAGGACACCTGATGAAGAGTAAACAGGGAAATTAGCAGAATTAAAATTTTGAAGCAGCTTTACCAAAATGGTTAATAGCTGATTCATTTAAAAACAAAAAACAAATGCTCATCAGAAAATGGAGATTTATTTTGATTAGATGACTTTGACATCCATCCACATTAAAAACAAACACTACCATAAAACTTTTTCTTTTTGTAAAATGCAAACTAAAGAAAAGAAAATAAATACTTACTGGTCCCGTGTGTTCTACGACATCATCCCATACACACAATCCCCATTGCCTGTCTGACCAGGGTCTGTCTGTAGCCTGTAATAGAGGAAGAAATAGCCTACCACTTTATATGTGGGAGAGAGATGATGACACAGTAAAGCATAATAATGTGCTACCTTTGCTCAATAATGTTTACATTCTGCCTGTCCTCAATGAGATTTGCATAAATATCAGCTTCTTTACTCCATAGCTTAATTTTTAGAGCTTTGATGACTTACGTCATTGGCCTTAAATTCCAAGAGCCGCACATTTTCTGTAAATGCATGCTCCACAAAGGTATAATTGTTTAAATGATTTGTTTACACAGCCAAGTTCTTCCAGGATTAAGATTGGTAAGAATCAACCATATGCAGTTAGGTCCAAAGAGGTTTTTCAGACAAGAAGTCAAACTTCTTTAAATGATAATTTTAATTTCACTGACATATAAGTTTCTTGGAAGTAAATTCATCCCTGATGACACACTGACCTATTTTTCCTAAGTGAAGGATTCAACTGATGATGCATGGCTTTCCATAGTGCTAAAATAATCTGTATGATTATCAATCAGGCTCATACATGAAACTAACATAGAAAAGCTGAAAAATATATATTCCATAGTAATTATTATTATTGCCAGAGAATTTTTGTTTTCAAAAGTGACTGAGCAAAAGAAAAAAAAAAGTACAACTTTTACTTACCAAAAGTTTTTCGAAATAAGGCATGATCTGTTCAAACACAGGAAGGAAAGATTCTTTGTGTGTTCCAAAGAAGGAATGAATAACATCAGCAATTTTACTCAAAACATATGCATCTTCTTCATCCTGAAATAAAAGAGAAAAAAAAAATTGAAAGACAGCAAAATGCTGGACCAGGGAGGTGGAGGTGAGTTTTTTTAAGCCTATCTGATAAGTACCTACCTAAGCACTCAGAAAGTGAAATGCAAAGATCTTATAAGTTGCAAAAACAATTTTTCTTTGTCTATGGTTGATTTCCCTAATAAAAACTAATCAGTAGCAGAAATACATCCCATCTACTTTCATAATTGTGGCATTTGCAGAAATTCTTCAATATCTCCTTCCCATCTCTGAATTTTTTAAAAAGCAGTTATTGAACATACCACATTACTATTTCAGTGTCTTTAAATATAATTCCTGTTCATTGAAAACTGCAAATCACCACACTTGTATACAAATTCACAAAGTGATAAACTTTTACTGCTACCATTTAATTTGCATTCAACCATACAGCAGTACATTTCCTGAATTAATCCTTCCTTTAATTTTCAACTTTCTTTTACTCACCTCATCCATAAGAGACTCCTCAACAATATCATCATAATCCTCATCCTTCCTCTTCTCCTGCCTTTCCACGTGTCGCATAAAATGTTGCTTCAACAGTTTGTCCATCAAAGACACAAGAGATCCCATGTCTTGATCACTTAGGCAACCTTTGCCCAAAGCCTCAATACACTTTGCACATAAAGGAAGAAAAAGATTAAAAAAGAAAACCATCATTTCCATCATTGTCCTTAGAGAGTCTTTTAAAATGGCCATTTTCAAATTGAAAATACATTCAAGTCTGATCATAATCATAAGTGATGCTTTTTAAGAAATTTGGATTAATTTCTTGCCTGATGCACTGGATTAAAAATAATAAGGAGAAAAAAATCGATTTCTTATGTGTCCCGCTTTTGAAATTAAGAAAGAAAAAAGAAGATAGCTGCAATGAGATTCTTATGAGATGATCTTACCTTAGCGAATGATGCGAGGTATTCTGGTAACACTGACTGCTCTGGCTCAATCTCGATGGCTTTCAGTAGGTTTGGGCAAATGTAGGTACCCCACATTGTGGCAACATATTTCTCACCACGGATCTTTGCACACTCTAGTAGATAGGGCAAGCTTTCCGTGGCAGCAATTCTGACACCTTAATACAGAAACTTGGTCAAGGGAAACATCTCAACAGCTATATTAATTGATTGCAAAATATTAAATTAGCAGTAAAACACTATTAATGTGAAACAAAGAGGAGTTAATTTTAGAAAAGGAACATGTCACTGCTACTGGCATGACTTAAAAAACCTTAGTAGCTTTAAAAAAGAAAAGAACTGGCATACAGCAGGCTCTATATCTATTGTAGTTCTGCAAATAAAGGAGTTTGCCACAGACAAGACAATATTTGAACAGAGAGAAGGGTTGTTCTTCATCAGAGAGGTAAAAAGTAAATGCCTCTGATAAGCTTTATTGATTAACTCTCTTATGAAGAAGCTCATGGCTTATCTGCATTAACTTTTTAACTTTTTTTTTTTATTTACTTTCTTTGAATAATTAACACCAACTATCTATCTAACAACACACCCATGTAATATATAAATATATATACAAACCTTTGCAAAGATCAATACAAAAATTTGAAATAACCATAACTCAAGCACAGTTGTTTTTTAAAGAGAAAAAAGGATACCGTCATTAAAATAAAATTTAAGCAGCGGGACCATGATCTTCACAACATCCTCAGAATATTCAGCAAAGCCTTCTTTAAGTTCTCTGGCATAACACACCAGCATTTGGCAAGCTGTGGCTTTCTCCTCAAGACCAGAAGTGCAAATACCAAAGTTTTGCTGGAACCAATAAATTAGCACAAAATTTCTTAATAATTCATTGTATATACCTAACATTGAGTGCTAAATGTACTTCCGCAAGGGCAGAAAAATCATAAAAGCTCCCATAAACACACCAGAGAATCTGACTAAAACTATGATTGTGAATTTTTTTAAATTAAAGTAAAGTCAAGCCAAGTCATCCTTGATGTTGAGTAAGCAAAACAGGAGAAAATTTGCCATAAGTGTTTCATTCAATGGAAGCAACAGTTTTTTTTTTAAAAATGATTTGCATTTATTCATAAAGAACTAGTTCAAATCTTGTTAAAACTCTTAAACCATTGAACCAATGTTTTATATTGTATTTGCGCTTTCGAGATTCATTTTCAGGAAAAATAAAGATATTCGTGTGCATCAAATTTTGTCAAAAGAGCAAACAAGAAAACCAAGTTGTCCCGGAGCTCTTACCTGGTCTCCAAGGGTGACAAACTGCCAGTCCGAACTGTTTTCCATCTCTTTCATGTCCTCACCTACAGTGACAAGATGATTTTTACAAAACTATAATTAGACCTATAACATCCACATCTTCAGTATCTTTAGAGAAAGTATAAGCAGCTACAAGTGTAAATATAGCATCCATTGAGACGGTTTGAACAGGTTTTGGTTAAAGTTCTTCAAAGATTACATATAAGTTGCTACATTAAAACAGGATCCTTTTGGCTAACTAGCATGTATGATATGTTGTTTAGGTAAGGACTGACGACTTACTGTCAACAAGAGCAACTTCAGGTTTCAGAGAGGCAGCTTTCAACACTGGGCCCATCACAAGAGGCAAATACTGTTGAAAATCCTTGCCCAGAATCTTACACATCCGTGCCCATGCTGAGATCATATAAGTTATCTGTCATGCAGATTAAAACACAAAGATACACTCATATCTCTCAATTCATAAATATAAAAAAAAACTAGTTCCCCAAAAAAATCATACAAATCAGCTTTGGGGATTATTCATTGAGATTTCCATTAAAAAATAGAGTCTTACTTCCATTGATGTTTGTAGATGCTCTCAAAAATAAAAAAAAGAAGCCATCAAACATTGACCTCTGAAGCATGGAAACTCCCCATTCTTAAAAAAATGTTTTCAACCATAAAATTTACAAAAGCTATTTAACCCTCTGCTTTGATATGGAAAATATAAACATTATTAGTATAGTATCACATTCTTTGGTTTTTTTTTGGCATTAGCTCTGGTCAACATTGAGATTGTTCCTCTTTGTCTTCCATATCTAACCTGTGGATCATCGTCAGCCATGTCATCCTGGTCAGTCTGAGTTTTGAGCAGCAGCTGCATCACCTGGTTACAGTCCTGCATGAACTTCTCCTTCCCAACCGCTAGCCCTATAAGACTGATACACTCTATTGTTTTGCCTCGCAGCAGTCGATAAGCAGGATTTACAACATTCTCCATGATGTACTTCAGCTTTGGCATGAATCTGTAACGAGAAGCAAGGAACAAAATGGGATATGGTGCTGTTGCAGTTTTTAACATGCAGTTATAGTGAAAGGTGAATGATGGTGCCAATTTCTCCTCGTCATTTACAATGGCCAACCACTATTGACTGAAACTAATAGCTCGGGCTCCTCTAACTTCACGAAAGTCAACTTACTAGTGATGGGTGAGGAGTGGGCTGCTATATAATAGTGAATTATGTTCAGCTGCTCGCCTCCACATGCTGCATCATGCTCACTGAGGTGAATTAGAAATCTTGTAGCATTAAAATGTTTGGGGATTGAATTCCGTGCACGTAAAGCTCTAATGTTTCCATGCTGAAAGTGGTACAAGAAATTATTTACAAATAAAAAGACAAATGTAAATTGATTACAACACAAAAGAATGATTTGTACCACTGTGCCTTTAGGAGAGGCAGACGAAAAAACAAAAACCATACCTGTCATAATAAAGGAGGAATTTGTCCTGGGCTGTGTCAGCAACAGATGCCAGAGTTGTGATCACTTGCTCCAGGACTAACTTGTTGCCTTTCTCCATGTACTGCAAATATAAAGAAGCATTCAATACTTTACAATAAAAAATTTTATTGAACATATAGATCTGGATATGTTTGCATTTTCTGTAAGGCCCGCAAAACTCTTTGGAAATGTCTAATCTCATTTTGAATGACTTAATGAAACTACATAGCCTTGTTTCATAACTTTCAATATCTAGGAGGCAAATCAAGCCCCAAGATGTCAAGACACCAATTTAAAACATCAAAAATTATTTTTATCTTTGAAAGCACAATTTAAAGTAAAACACTGTACACAAACAACTGAGCTTGAATTCATTTGAGTTTGAGCAGTCCAGGCTTCAGTTTTGCAAATGAGAATACTTGAGTATACTTGAGTTTAAGAAAAAAACATTCCAATCAGATCTTCTAAAACAATGCCATGAAAATTTAACTGATATAGGAATTTATAATCACAGGTCGTCACAGTCTTTCCTCAAACACTTTTATTCCACATGGGTATATAAAAGAATTTGTATCTCTTACTATAGAGTAACCTACCTCCTTAAATTTGTTATTGAGCACAGCCTCCAGTTTGACAATGATAGCATCTAGATACTGAACCAGAATGTGTTTAGGGCATTCCTCACAGAAGTTGACCAAAGCCGCCGCACCATGGGCTTGCACACGAGGATTTGCCTCATCATCTAATATGCCAAGTAAAGCTGGCACTATCTGTGAATATAAGGTTAAGATTAAAAAAAAAAAGGATAATACCCCACGTTAATCAAAGCTGTTTGAGTAAATCTGCCATATTAGAGGTACTGTACTGGTTAAGATTAATTTTGAAACTTAAGCAACATGTGGTATGTGTCATGTTCTTTTTCTTGCAAAATATGTTACTGTTGCCCACTTACCCATACTCAGGATCACCTAAATACACAACTGAATTTTTACATGTATGACAAAGATCCAATGACCTTGTCAACATCATTACAAAAAAAAATTATTCAATCATGATGATCACATTAAATACCTAGCTTTACTTGAAAAGAAATATATAGAAAAAGCCCCGAGTAAACCATCCAATGCTTTAAGAGTTTCATAAGCAAGAACATGCAATCAGCCCTAAAAGCATTTTGCTGAACACAATGAAAAGGAGTTGAGATGTACGACAAAACATTTTATCTGCAAAAGTATAAAGTAAATCCATTGAAATCATCTCAAATTTTTACAGAAACAAAAATTCTGTCAAATTATGTTTTCTTATGACTTTGAATCGCAAAATCTGCATCATTGTAAATAGACTGGAAGTAAGCCTTTCTAATCATCAAATCACCTCAAGGTCAGACCCTCAGGTAAGTAAAGTGATTGGGAAAAGAAAAAAAATATTTATAAGTCACCTTTCTGTGAAATTTCTTCTGGCAGTTGGGGCCAAAGTCTGTACAGAGCTGACCTAATGCATTGCAGGCTGCGTATCGTACACGAGGATGCTGGAAGGCGTGAAAAGAAAAAAAAGAAGCTTAAATTGAAAAAAATTCACATCTTTCAAGGCCAATCAATGAAAACGTAATTACAATTTTATATCAACATAAATTTCAAGGCAAAAGATTCAAAATAAATTTAATCCATCCATCTTTCCCCCCTCAAAGACATGCTAAATGAGTCATGACTTGGAGATCCAAAAAAATAAATAAATCAAATATTGGAAATGTTGGAGACTGATATGATCAATTTCATTGAACTGTTGAAATAAATTCTATGAAACCTTCTGGGACCAAAAAAAAATAAAAATGACACTTTGGGTTAACTTTCATGCAAGGTAAGAATTGCATATATATTTTTGGCAGCAGCCTAGGTATCTGAGCTTATCTACAAAATGTTGCAGAGTATACTTGTTTGCTTGCCCCTCTTCCTGCTTACCCCTTACAATAATTTATTATGATCTGCAATGATGTCAATTTGATTTTTATATGAACTTAAGTCTGACGCTACTGAGAAACAATTTAGGAGTTTGTTCACTTCAGTTCAACCACTATATACAACAGTAAAAATCAATCAAATCAAAAATACATTTTAACTGAAACCATATGATTTCTAACCTGATCTGTAGTGAATGGTTGCACAGCATCTACAATATTATCCAGCATCTGCTCCATGTGTATGTGGCAGCCCTCGCCACATGCTGAGACTGCCATTAAGCCAGCGTAGCGATACTTCCAGTCATCTGAAAAGTATTGAAGGTAATGTTAATTCTTTATGAAAATTTTTGAATTTGTAAAATCATATACCAGTGGTAAATACAACAAAGGACAAACAACTTCACTAAATAACCACATATATCTCGGAATATGCCAATAATGTGTAGGTAAAGATTAAATTTTCAAAAAAAGATGAAAAATAGATGACAAGCTAATAAAATATTACTGTTACTATTGTTTTTTTTTCTCTTTTTTATTATCATCAAAAGGAAATATTAGGCATATAGGAAGGAAAACAATATATGCTTAAAAATGAAAAAGAGATCAAGGGTAAGGTCAGAGAAATAGAAGTATATTAAAAAATCTTTGGCAGTGAGCAAAATCTCTAGCTAGAAGAAAAATTTTGAAACACTTCAACATGAGGTCAACTGGTATAGGAGCAAGGAAATAAGTTTGCCAACCTGAACAATCTGGTTTAGGAACTGGAATATGTAGAAGAATAGAGATTAAAAAAAAAAATGGAGAGAAGGGAAAGGTTTTAAAAGAGGCTTTCTTCCTGTGTGCTTTTCACTTACCATGTTGTAACATCTGAGAAATGTTTGAAACAATATGTGGCAGCATCGTCTTTCCACCCAGAGCACAAGCAAGTCTATCTAGAGCTGCCTCTCCAGCTATTGGATTTCTGGGGAAGATTTCACACAATAAAAACTGGCCCTTCTATTATTAAGCCAAGTTGTTTTGTAGGGAGAAGGTCATTACTCTTGTTTTGTTTTTTTTTGCAGAGAGCATTTCATTTCTTGCGCCAAAGAAAGGAGGTCACAAGCAGGCATGACTTTGGGCTGAAATTTAGAGTTAAAACTTAAAAAAATTTGTTCATTTGTATTTTTTACTGTTTATAAATTAAGATGTTAAGAACTTATGTAATTCATGTAAAGAAAAAATAACTTAAAATTTTTTTTATTTTGCAAACCAATGTAAAACTTCATTTGGGTCAAGATATAAAATTTTTCTGAATTATTTTTTTTTGTCATAAAAAAGATAACAAAACAAATTGGTATGGGCAGTAAAACAGTTCAAGGGATATAATATACACAAGCTTTATCATGAAGGTTTGAGTCATTTTGATGACCACAAATGGATCAGACCTGTTGATTTTATAACATCTTATGGGATTATCAAAGTCATAGGATCACAGCAATTGCACAAACTGTTTCTTTCCATTTCTAGCAGACATGGCATATCTTCATAGCCTTATGTCTTCGTCTCCTACACTACTTACGATTCTGTGTCTTCATCATCTTCAACATCCTGCAGAGCCCAGTCGTCCTCCTCCTCAAGATCTACCATCAGTGCCAGTACTTGGTGCACTATGAAGAACAATTTGGGCAATTAGTTTACACTTAAATTAAGCCTGTGAAGGAATAAAAATTACCAGGCAATGAAGTGTGCAAAAGGCAACTCAGATAAAGGGTAAGTTAGTCTAAAAGTATGACTTTGCAAGTGAAGTATTCCAGTATGAGAAAGGTAATTAGACTCAGGGTAATCCAGGTTGATACAAGTTGAGTGATACATAAAGAAGAAAAGATAATTCAGGTCTAAGGCGATACAATATGGAATGGTATTTCATACAAGGAACAATGAAAACCAGTCATAGCTAACTCAGGCAAGGAGATATACAATGATTACCAAAGAAGAGGCTGTAGAAAACATTGTGCTCCAAATTACTTTTTAAAAGACAGAAAAGTAAAACAAAACTAGCATTATGCTATCTAGTAATGCCCTCATTACTCACGCAAAAGCACAGCTAAATGAGTGAGGCCTCAACTGATTTACTCACAATATAAATAAAGTCATGAGGATACAAATTATATAGTGCTGATGTTTTCACTTGATTCAGCTTACCTAAAAGAGGAATGAATTTGCCAAATTTGCGCACCATAGGTGGGGCTGTTTCTGACATAGTTACAATAACTTCTAGTGCTAGCTGCCTCCATGTGTCCTCAAGGTTAGAGTCTGACACTATCTGTAAATGTGAGAATTTATTAGATATACCATAAAATCTTTTGTGTGTCTCGTCACTTAATTCAACACTTTTCTAAAGATGAATTCAATGTACATTGCACTCTCTCCAATTTTTTTAACACATGCAGTTCCCCTTTATCACTGTGAGTAAACAAGCTAGAAACCAAATAAGTGCATTCTTTTAAAATGCATTCTAAATTGCATTATTAACTAGCAAAGGATGCAAGGTGACTAATTCATCACTATGATAAACTATACATCCATATGAATGTATGTGTGCAAAATGTTTAAGGTAAGATATCCTTTTTTTTTTCTATTTCAAGAAATTAGGCTTGATGAAGGTTTTACTAAAGTATAGACAATATAAAGACAAATATGAGTATTACAGCAATGAAGATATTTCAAAATCATATCTAGATTAAAAACCTACAGATAAAAAGGACTAAACCAGAATCATTGTCTATGATACAAACCTTCAAACAGAGCTCAAAAACATGCTCTAGCTGAGACCTGAGAAACTTGGGAACATTCTCTGATAGCTCTATCAGGCATTTGAGTAGGCTGTCATCCTCCTGCGCCATAACACTTTCTGTTATACTCTGGCAGCAGCATGATAGGAAAACATATAAGTTTTGGTTAGAATATCTTATATTGTAAGATAACAAACAAACAAACAAAAACAACTGAATCTCGTATCAATAGCACTGTTAATATTGAATTATTACATAATAATTTTAAACTTTTCAAAGTATAATGTACTCCTAAATTCAAATAAAATCAACTAGTTTCAAATATTATTTTAAATAAGATGTCTGATATTATAACAGTAAAACACTCTTGGATCAATACTTAGCACTATGAGTTCACAAGAAAAATTTTTCATTTCAAAATTGTGGTCAAACCACAAAAACTTAAAACTTTGCTCTTCGAGTTTCAACTTAACATTTTTCTACAGAATTTATTATTTCACATATAAGATGAGAAATAGGCATTAAACTACACTTCAACAGTGCAACACTTAAATTACTTATGAATGAACTGCTCAAATCATCATGACATGACCAAAGAAGGGAAAAAATTTTTCTAATAGGATCTCTACGTAAAAAAAAAAGCCCTCAACACTTTAACATTGAACTTACCTGTATTAAAAATGGCAAAAGGTCCTTAAAATGATTCAGTATGCTCTGCTCTTTGTCGTTGTTAACAAGGAAAGCTGTGGTTGCTTTAACAGCCTCAAAACACACCTGAAAATACAAGTTTTCCATTTGTAGCTCAATAATAAAGACAATATGATTAGGACTATAATGTTGACAATTCAAAAAAGAAACACGAAATGCTAGTATTTGTAGTAAAGTCAATGGAACATCAATTCTGTGTATTAAAGCTAATTCTTCACACTTTAGGCTCTTCACTTCTAAGCAAATTTACCTAGCTAAAACACATACGAAAGTTTGAGCTTTAGTTCAAGACACCTTCCAAGGTGAGCAAATATGATATTGCAAATAAATATCACGAACTTCTTCAGTGTTTTTTTCTTTTCTATTTCCATACAATATTTCAAGTAAACCTGGGCAGCTTTGTGACACTCACCTGTGGATTTGTTCTGTCACTGAGTGCAGCCCCCAACATCTGTTTAATCACTTCCAGATACTGAGCTTGCTGGTTGCCAAAGATTCCTGGTACAGAACTGAAAAAAAAAAAAGTCCACAAGCATGCGGAGACAATAGAAATAATAATGGTCCCTGAAACCACAGTTTAAAAACTGTTATTAAGGACAGTTATAAGTATCAAGATAAAGATTTGCATCCATATTTACAATGTCTTACAGCACATCAAATTTCCATCCCACACATCTATTTTATGAAGTCTTCTTTAGTGTGAAACCCAAAAACGTGTAAAACAAACATATTTTGGTGTCTAAAAAATATTTACTCCTGAAAAATCAGATCCAGACAGCAAAAAGAAAGATGAAATCAGGCACAGCGACATGCCCTATGACAGTATATAAGAGGAGCTTTTAGAAGCATTTGAACACTAAAGAATTGCTACGATCACAACACTACTCAATGAAATTTATGACACAAGTCAGATTTCACTAGATATCTCTAAATCTATACATGTATTTATAGCAGTGCCAAAGAAACCAGGGGCAAAAGAGTGTGAATTATATAGTTTGATCAGTAATAGCAGAGAAACAAATGTTATATAATTAGCTTTCAGATCATGATGCTTAGAAGCTCATAACCCCCTAAGCTAAAGAGCTGGACGGCTGATTAAAATACACAAAAAAACAAACACCTTTATAAGTTACAAATTCATACCTATACCACTTTTCTCTAACACTGGTTAAAATCCTCTTATATATATATATATATATATATATATATATATATATATATCTATATATATATATACACATCTATACAAAATGAAACAGTTAGACTGGTGACAGCTTTAACCTGACCAGCTCCCAGTCCCTATGTTTTCTAAAATAAATGGAAATAGATAAGGGCAAACAGGAGCATCTTTCTCTCTCCTCATATAAAATCACTTGCTAACAAAGAGGATACATTTTTAACTACTCCATACAAGGTGACTTCTGAAAGAAGAAAGCATGTCTAGTTTCTTTTGAAGTACACCATGAAACTATTTAGTCCTCAAAAAAAAAGCCTGAACTGTGAAAAAAAGTTCAACATTGTTAAATTTCTGAACAAATGAGCTTCCTCTTAACACAGACTACTAAACTCCCATGCAGTTTGAGCATCAACTCAAAATTAAAGTAAGCCTCCACTTTACTCACCTGAGAATGTGAAGGGCATTTTCCTTTAACAAAGGGTTTTCTGAACTGGCACATTCGAAGAGAAACTTAAGTGCTTCTGGCCACTGCATGTCGTTGTTTTCATCTGAAAATAGTCAAGAAATTCTGTTTTACCCAAATGTGAAATTCTCTGTGAACTAACAATTTAAAAGAAAATCTGCATATTGAATGTTTTTTTTTTTAAATTTCACCATGCAAAACAATTATTTACCTAACATGTTCCTTGACAGCTCAGCAAAAGCATCACAGACTTTTTTACGGACAGTAGGTGCTGTCTCTTGGTGAACTGCAGTCATAAGTTCTTGCTTTACCCCGGCCTGCATTTCTGGGTTGATCTGAGGCCAAAGAGCTTCAAAGTTTGTTGTGAAGAGACGGCGCAACAATACAGCTGCAAGAGCTCGTTGCTAACATTGTTCATGGAAAAAAAAAGAGGAAAACATTAAACATAAATTAAATCTGTGAAAATTAATCAACCATAATATAAAAATTGAAACTTGAAATTAGAAATGTGATGATTTTCAGAAAAGCTCGAAGTAAATAATCATTTTGAATTTCTGATTTTTGCAATCATAACAATTATTGAGAATAAATAATCATTGTCTTCAAAAGCTGATTTAAAGGGAAAAACTGAAATTTCCTTGCCATCCTTCATAAAAATAAGTTGTTTTTTTTTCTTGGGTTGTGCACTTTTATAATCAGCTATTTTTCTTTGTACTTGCTAAATATTAATATTAAACATTTCACATACACTGTTATTCAGTTTTGCAACCTTATAAACTACAAATCTTAACCCCTTCGTGACGTAGGTGATATGTGTCTATGCAGTGATGCATGGTTTGAGTTTGAAAATTTGTAAGGAGCAAACGCTATATGTGAGGTGTGGTTAGAAATAGTATCATGTATCATTGGGGCTCAGTATTTGACCTATAAAAGTACATAAAGTACAGATCTAGATTTAGAACTAACTCTATTGGCAGGTATTTGTCGTTTCTTTCCAGCTTTCAAAGTTTCATTGATAAATCTAGATCTAGATCCACCTGTCTCACTTTCTGAACTAGAACTAGATCTTGTTCTAGACTCTTCATAGTCACTGCCTGAATCTTCATATAAAGCCTCATCTTCGCTTGAATCACCAAGTAATAGGTCTAATACCTGTTTCTTATTGCACAAAACTCTTCGAGAGCGCTTACTACCATCGTTAGAGCTTGTTGAAGGTTCCATCATGGCCAAGAGAATGAAAGCAATGGACAGAATGTAAATAGAGGAAGAAAAGCTAAAAGCCCGCCCTTACTGAAGGTTGTTTTCTTATAAGAAGAGTTGATTTATAAGGAAAAAATATCGATAAATTCAAATTTCTAAGTAACTTTAGCATAGGCTTTGACGATTTTTCACTATTCTATCGATATATCATGACGTACGCTGTACGTCATGTATGGCATCTTGGCACAAAAAGCATGACGTACGTCGTACGTCATGTAGGGCATCTTGTCACTGTATTTAATGAAGAAAATATGACGTACGTCGTATGTCATGTATGGCACGAAGGGGTTAATTTATAAGATTGCATTAAAATATTGAAAAACCTGATAGACAAAAAAAAAACATTTATGCATTGATCTTTAAAAAAAAAAATTTGCTCATCTGAAAACTCACTTGGGTATATTAATCACAATCAGCTTACCTCAACTGGCACTTCCAAATTTCGGATAGTTTGAATAAGGCAAACCATCTTCTCAGGACCAGGAACATTTTCATAAGTTTGCTGAAAAGATTTAAAGAGAAAAGTAGAATTACAGCTTGTCTAAAGATTTAAGGATTTATTTACTGTAACACCCCAAGAAATTTACAGGTAACAAAAATGGTGCTTACAGGGACAAATGATAAAAATAATCGGGGGCAAGTATTATTTTTATCATTTTCCTAGGCCTGATATTTAGACAAAGTCTAGAACTCTAAAATAAACTCTAAGATAGGCAGATTAATATCTAGATCTATGTTGTAGCTTGCAGATTAAAATCCAACATCAATATATTTTTGAGGCAGGCTTAGAATCTACTCTACCAATTTAGAGGCTACAAATAAAAGAGTTTGGATCCAGGTAAGGAATCTTGAGTAGTATTCCAGGTTCAAATTTTGGAAATAGTTCCTTTTAGGTACGGACTAATTTACACACCAAACTCCAAAGAGGGCTTCACTATAGGTTTGCTACTGTTTCTTCTATGTAAAATAAAACGTCCGTACCTAAAAGGTACTCTTTCCCAAATTTTTCAAGTGAAAACCTTTAAAGGAGGCTCAAGTTCTTTAAATTCTCTACTTTTATTTAAACGAAGTGCACTACAATCATACAATATAGGCCTATGTGGCTCTAGACAGTTTTTTTTTTCAATCTGTAGGGCAGAACTAATTTTTATCATTTTCCTAGGCCTGATATTCAGAAAAAGTCTAGAAATCTAAAATAAACTCTAAGATAGGCAGATTAATATCTAGATCTATGTTGTAGCTTGCAGATTAAAATCCAACATTAATATATTTTTGAGGCAGGCTTAGAATCTACTCTACCAATTTAGACGCTACAAATAAAAGAGTTTGGATCCAGGTAAGGAATCTTGAGTAGTGTTCCAGGTTCAAATTTTGGAAATAGTTCCTTTTAGGTACGGACTAATTTACACACCAAACTCCAAAGAGGGCTTCACTATAGGTTTGCTACTGTTTCTTCTATGTAAAATAAAACGTCCGTACCTAAAAGGTACTCTTTCCCAAATTTTTCAAGTGAAAACCTTTAAAGGAGGCTCAAGTTCTTTTTAACTCTCTACTTTTATTTGAATGAAGTGCACTACAATCATACAATATAGGCCTATGTGGCTCTAGACAGTTTTTTTTTTCAATCTGTAGGGCAGAACTAATTTTATCAATTTGGCTCAATTCCAGAGGACTTTTCTTTTACCGTTTCAATGACTTTGGGACTCATTGTGGAATTGACAAAGTAACTGATGGGGTAGATTTAATGACTGGATTACATCCCAATGATCTAAAATTGTAATTAAAAACTATCCATAGGCCTACTATTTAGCTAGAATCTATATCATTGAATCCATTTAGAGTAGGGCCTACTCCTGAAAATGAACTCACATGAAGGTTACAAGGCTGTATTCTAAGTCTAGGTCTTGTATGTAGATTCTCGAGCCCTTATTTTCTTGAAACTTCGGACATTATTTTCTAGATAGGCCTATATCTAGATCTAGATTAGTTTCTTCAATGAATCAATATTTCAACAATGAAATGAAGTGGTCGCCACCTTTGTAGTGCGTTTGAACTTTTTCCTGCTTACTTCTTTCAAGATTTCAAGGAGTATTTGTATTAAAAAAGACTAAATCTGTCACATCACGATGGTGGCAATTTGCCATACTATGATAGATCTAGATCTATTTATACTTTTAAATGGAAGCGGGCATGCCAATACTCATGGTGATCATGCCTGTACGACAGTGAAAGTTGAAATAGATCTAGATCTTAAATTCATCAGCTCCTCACTCAGTACCTAGTATTCTTCTTAGATCGAATATCAAGTCCACTGTTAGGGTATACTGCTTTGAAAATTTCTTAAAAGACTTACTTCTGCTTCTGTACGGGCATTATTATCGTGGCTCATAAGAGCCTGAAGAAGTGCAAGCATATTCTGAGGACCCGCCATCTTCGTGCTAATGACATGCTCTTGAACCTTTTACCCGGAAGTAATATCCTCTTATTTTCAAAGTGATTCCTCTTAGATTAGTTCTTTAGGTAATGATGTTTCTACAATGTGTCGTGAAAAGATTCTATTGCGCCAATCGTGTATCGAAGTTTTGACATTTTGGTACCACATAAAAGTAGATTGTCTGTTCTTTTTTCACGGGGATGACAAGTATTAATTTATCATTACGATGAACAATAGAGATATTTCATGTTAAATATTTAAAAAAGGCACGTGAAATTCTGTCTTTAAAACTCTCTAGCTAAGAAAAAAAAAAAAAGAGAATGTTTTGAGTGACTTTATGTCTAGATTGCAGCCTACTGGGTGCCTACTCTGTTGCATTGACTGATTCAGGAATATAAATTTTGGAAATTTCGTCCATTCTTTTAGGTTTTTAGCAAGAAGTTGGAGGATTCTTTTTGTCTACACCTGCCTGAAATTTGATTCTAGACCCATGGAAGAGCACAGCGTGACACCCTGAGCGTATAGACCATCTGTCTAGGCAGATGGTACTGGTATAGACGCTTTTAAAACATTTGAAACAGTCGACGCTCAGCTAGTTTCCCCACTCAGTAGGCGCTGGTTTTCTACATTTAATGCTAGCTTTAGAACACCTTTTTTTTGTAAATTAACTTTGGTACTTTCTAAATGCACAAACTTAGATTTCAAATCAAGGTTCTCAACTTTTAGTGATTCAAGCTTATCTTTAAGTCTGGAACATCTTTTCTTCAAAGAACAATTATTTCTATAAACTTAAGATTTTTCAAAAATTTTCAGTTCAGTCAAAAGTGCTGCATTGAACTCTTTTAAACCCTTGATCTTGTCTTAAAGTATTTTGATGTTACACTGAAGGTCTAAAAAATATTTCAAATCCAATTTGGTCTTCGGAGGTCGCTGTTTTGAAGATGGTGGTCCTTCTGATACTGGCTGTGCTGAAGATGATGGTGATGGCACCAACCCTACTGATGACAATAATGGTGATGTACCTGTCCCACTGATGAAGTTGGTGGTAGTTGTGATACCGGTTCCGATGATGAAGATGGTGGCAGTACCAGTTCTGTTGATGAAGGTGGTGGTAGTGATGTAACCGGATCCGCAGAAGATGATAGCAGTATCAGCTTCGTTGATGAAGGTAGTGGCAGTACCGATTCTGCTGATAAAGATGGTGACAGTACCAGTTCCGTTGATAAAGTTGGTGGTACAGGATCCGCTGATGAAGATGGTGGCAGTACCAGTTCCGTTGATGAAGGTGATGGTACAGGATCCGCTGATGAAGATGGTGGCAGTACCAGTTCCGTTGATGAAGGTGATGGTACAGGATCCGCTGATGAAGATGGTGGCAGTACCAGTTCCGTTGATGAAGGTGATGGTACAGGATCCGCTGATGAAGATGGTGGAAATACCAGTTCCGTTGATGAAGGTGATGGTACAGGATCCGCTGATGAAGATGGTGGCAATACCTGTTACGTTGATGAAGGTGATGGTACAGGATCCGCTGATGAAGATGGTAGCAGTACCAGTTCCGTTGATGAAGGTGATGGTACTGGATCCGCTGATGAAGATGGTGGAGGTACCAGTTCCGTTGATGAAGGTGATGGTACAGGATCCGCTGATGAAGATGGTGGAAGTACCAGTTCCGTTGATGAAGGTGATGGTACTGGATCCGCTGATGAAGATGGTGGAAGTACCAGTTCCGTTGATGAAGGAGATGGTATTGGATCCGCTTATGAAGATGGTGACAGTACCAGTTCCGTTGATGAAGGTGATGATACTGGATCCGCTGATGAAGATGGTGGAAGTACCAGTTCCGTTGATGAAGGTGATGGTACTGGATCCGTTGATGAAGATGGTGGCAGTACCAGTTCCGTTGATGAAGGAGATGGTATTGGATCCGCTTATGAAGATGGTGACAGTACCAGTTCCGTTAATGAAGGTGATGGTACAGGATCTGCTGATGAAGATGGTGACAGTACCAGTTCCGTTGATGAAGGTGGTGGTGGTGATGGTACCGAATCTGCCGATGAAGATGGTGGCAGTGGCACTGACCCAGCTGATGAAGATGGTGGCAGTACCAGTTCCGTTAATGAAGGTGATGGTACAAGATCCGCTGATGAAGATGGTGGCAGTGGCACTGACCCAGCTGATGAAGATGGCGACAGTACCAGTTCCGTTGATGAAGGTGATGGTACAGATTCCGCTGATGAAGATGGTGACAGTACCAGTTCCGTTGATGAAGGTGGTGGTGGTGATGGTACCGAATCTGCCGATGAATTGACCCAGCTGATGAAGATGGTGGCAGTACCAGTTCCGTTAATGAAGGTGATGGTACAGGATCCGCTGATGAAGATGGTGGCAGTGGCACTGACCCAGCTGATGAAGATGGCGACAGTACCAGTTCCGTTGATGAAGGTGGTGGTGATGGTACCGAATCTGCCGATGAAGATGATGGCAGTGGCACTGACCCAGCTGATGAAGATGGTGGCAGTACCAGTTCCGTTAATGAAGGTGATGGTACAGGATCCGCTGATGAAGATGGTGGCAGTGGCACTGACCCAGCTGATGAAGATGGCGACAGTACCAGTTCCGTTGATGAAGGTGGTGGTGATGGTACCGAATCTGCCGATGAAGATGATGGCAGTGGCACTGACCCAGCTGATGAAGATGGTGGCAGTACCAGTTCCGTTAATGAAGGTGATGGTACAGGATCCGCTGATGAAGATGGCGACAGTACCAGTTCCGTTGATGAAGGTGGCGACAGTACCAGTTCCGTTGATGAAGGTGATGGTACAGGATCCGCTGATGAAGATGGCGACAGTACCAGTTCCGTTGATGAAGGTGGTGGTGATGGTACCGAATCTGCCGATGAAGATGGTGGCAGTACCAGTTCCGTTAATGAAGGTGATGGTACAAGATCCGCTGATGAAGATGGTGGCAGTACCAGTTCCGTTGATGAAGGTGGTGGTGGTGATGGTACCGAATCTGCCGATGAAGATGGTGGCAGTGGCACTGACCCAGCTGATGAAGATGGTGACAGTACCAGTTCCGTTAATGAAGGTGATGGTACAAGATCCGCTGATGAAGATGGTGACAGTACCAGTTCCGTTGATGAAGGTGGTGGTACAGGATCCGCTGATGAAGATGGTGGCAGTACCAGTTCCGTTGATGAAGGTGATGGTACAGGATCCGCTTATGAAGATGGTGACAGTACCAGTTCCGTTGATGAAGGTGATGGTACTGGATCCGTTGATGAAGATGGTGGCAGTACCAGTTCCGTTGATGAAGGTGATGGTACTGGATCCGCTGATGAAGATGGTGGCAGTACCAGTTCCGTTGATGAAGGTGATGGTACAGGATCCGTTGATGAAGATGGTGGCAGTACCAGTTCCATTGATGAAGGTGATGGTATTGGATCCGCTGATGAAGATGGTGACAGTACCAGTTTCGTTAATGAAGGTAATGGTTCAAGATCCGCTGATGAAGATGGTGGAAGTACCAGTTCCGTTGATGAAGGTGATGGTACTGGATCCGCTGATGAAGATGGTGGCAGTACCAGTTCCGTTGATGAAGGTGATGGTACTGGATCCGCTGATGAAGATGGTGGAAGTACCAGTTCCGTTGATGAAGGTGATGGTACAGGATCCGCTGATGAAGATGGTGGCAGTACCAGTTACGTTGATGAAGGTGATGGTACTGGATCCGCTGATGAAGATGGTGGAAGTACCAGTTCCGTTGATGAAGGTGATGGTACTGGATCCGCTGATGAAGATGGTGGAAGTACCAGTTCCGTTGATGAAGGTGATGGTACTGGATCCGCTGATGAAGATGGTGGAAGTACCAGTTCCGTTGATGAAGGTGATGGTACTGGATCCGTTGATGAAGATGGTGGCAGTACCAGTTCCGTTGATGAAGGTGATGGTATTGGATCCGCTTATGAAGATGGTGACAGTACCAGTTCCGTTAATGAAGGTGATGGTACAGGATCCGCTGATGAAGATGGTGACAGTACCAGTTCCGTTGATGAAGGTGGTGGTGGTGATGGTACCAAATCTGCCGATGAAGATGGTGGCAGTGGCACTGACCCAGCTGATGAAGATGGTGGCAGTACCAGTTCCGTTAATGAAGGTGATGGTACAAGATCCGCTGATGAAGATGGTGGCAGTGGCACTGACCCAGCTGATGAAGATGGCGACAGTACCAGTTCCGTTGATGAAGGTGATGGTACAGGATCCGCTGATGAAGATGGTGACAGTACCAGTTCCGTTGATGAAGGTGGTGGTGGTGATGGTACCGAATCTGCCGATGAATTGACCCAGCTGATGAAGATGGTGGCAGTACCAGTTCCGTTAATGAAGGTGATGGTACAGGATCCGCTGATGAAGATGGTGGCAGTGGCACTGACCCAGCTGATGAAGATGGCGACAGTACCAGTTCCGTTGATGAAGGTGGTGGTGATGGTACCGAATCTGCCGATGAAGATGATGGCAGTGGCACTGACCCAGCTGATGAAGATGGTGGCAGTACCAGTTCCGTTAATGAAGGTGATGGTACAGGATCCGCTGATGAAGATGGCGACAGTACCAGTTCCGTTGATGAAGGTGGCGACAGTACCAGTTCCGTTGATGAAGGTGATGGTACAGGATCCGCTGATGAAGATGGTGGCAGTACCAGTTCCGTTGATGAAGGTGGTGGTGGTGATGGTACCGAATCTGCCGATGAAGATGGTGGCAGTACCAGTTCCGTTGATGAAGGTGATGGTACAGGATCCGCTGATGAAGATGGCGACAGTACCAGTTCCGTTGATGAAGGTGGTGGCAGTGGCACTGATCCAGCTGATGAAGATGGTGACAGTACCAGTTCCGTTAATGAAGGTGATGGTACAAGATCCGCTGATGAAGATGGTGACAGTACCAGTTCCGTTGATGAAGGTGATGGTACAGGATCCGCTGATGAAGATGGTGGCAGTACCAGTTCCGTTGATGAAGGTGATGGTACAGGATCCGCTGATGAAGATGGTGGCAGTACCAGTTCCGTTGATGAAGGTGATGGTACAGGATCCGCTTATGAAGATGGTGACAGTACCAGTTCCGTTGATGAAGGTGATGGTACTGGATCCGTTGATGAAGATGGTGGCAGTACCAGTTCCGTTGATGAAGGTGATGGTACTGGATCCGCTGATGAAGATGGTGGCAGTACCAGTTCCGTTGATGAAGGTGATGGTACAGGATCCGTTGATGAAGATGGTGGCAGTACCAGTTCCATTGATGAAGGTGATGGTATTGGATCCGCTGATGAAGATGGTGACAGTACCAGTTTCGTTAATGAAGGTAATGGTTCAAGATCCGCTGATGAAGATGGTGGAAGTACCAGTTCCGTTGATGAAGGTGATGGTACAGGATCCGCTGATGATGATGGTGGAAGTACCAGTTCCGTTAATGAAGGTGATGGTACAAGATCCGCTGATGAAGATGGTGGAAGTACCAGTTCCGTTGATGAAGGTGATGGTACAGGATCCGCTGATGAAGATGGTGGAAGTACCAGTTCCGTTGATGAAGGTGATGGTACTGGATCCGCTGATGAAGATGGTGGAAGTACCAGTTCCGTTGATGAAGGAGATGGTATTGGATCCGCTGATGAAGATGGTGACAGTACTAGTTTCGTTAATGAAGGTGATGGTACTGAATCCGCTGATGAAGATGGTGGCAGTGGCACTGACCCAGCTGATGAAGATGGTGGCAGTACCAGTTCCGTTAATGAAGGTGATGGTACAGGATCCGCTGATGAAGATGGTGGCAGTGGCACTGACCCAGCTGATGAAGATGGCGACAGTACCAGTTCCGTTCATGAAGGTGATGGTACAGGATCCGCTGATGAAGATGGTGGAAGTACCAGTTCCGTTCATGAAGGTGATGGTACAGGATCCGCTGATGAAGATGGTGGCAGTACCAGTTCCGTTGATGAAGGTGATGGTACAGGATCCCCTGATGAAGATGGTGGAAGTACCAGTTCCGTTGATGAAGGTGATGGTACTGGATCCGCTGATGAAGATGGTGGAAGTACCAGTTCCGTTGATGAAGGTGATGGTACAGGATCCGCTGATGAAGATGGTGGAAGTACCAGTTCCGTTGATGAAGATGGTGGTGGTGATGGTTCCGGATCTGCGGATGAAGATGGTAACAGTGGCACTGACCCATTTAGTGGTACCAGCCCCGCTGAAGAAAGTGGTGATGGTACCAGCCCCACGAGCTTCGCTGATGAAGATGATCGAAGTGATGGCCAGTCAGCGGATAGCTGTGGCGGCAGCTGCAAAGATGAAATCTTTTCTCTGTTATCATCTTCAGGTTGAGTTTGTCCAGTGGTGGTAAACTCCCCAACCTGCAGGAAGCACCCACCCAGCCAAGATTGAAATTTAATGGGATTCCGTTTATCTCTGCCTAAGGTCGACTTCTTCCTCTCTGCAGCTTGAACTCGCCGCCGAAACTCCAACTCCGTCATGGTTAGGGGATCCAAGAAGAGAGCGTTAAAGGTGTTATGAATTGCTCTATGTGCAGGGTTCGATCTGGTTGGTTTTCATTTAAAGAAGCATTCTTAAAACTATATCGGCGCTCATGCGGCCGTTCGTTGTTTTCCCTTTTTACTTTTGGCCATCTCGTCTGCTTTTTTCTTCCAAGAAAGAGGATACATAGCCTCTGAAAGTAGTACTTAAGACTAAAAGTTTGTTGGTCTAGACAGCCCCCAAATGGAGGACATAAATTGTTTTTTCTACAACACATGAGCTACTCTTCCAATTTTTTTCCGAACCATTTTTCTTTACCTCTCAAACTCATCATCTTTGATACAACAACAACAACAACAACAATAACAACAACAACAACAACAACTATTATTATTATTATTATTATTATTATTATTATTATTATTATTATTATTATTATTATTATTATTATTATTATTATTATTATTATTATTATTATAGTTATTATTATTATCATGGTTATTATTATAATTATTATTATTATTATTATTATTATTATTATTATTATTATTATTATTATTATTATTATTTTTATATTATTATTATTATTATTATTATTATTATTATTATTATTATTATTATTATTATTATTATTATTATTATTATTATTATTATTATTATTATTATTATTATTATTATTATCATCATCATCATCATTATCATCATCATCATCATTTCATGTAAAGAAATACTTCTTCTTCTTCTTCTTCTTCTTCTTCTTCTTCTTCTTCTTCTTCTTCTTCTTCTTCTTCTTCTTCTTCTTCTTCTTCTTCTTCTTCTTCTTCTTCTTCCTTCCTTCTTATTCTTCTTCTTCTTCTTCTTCTTCTTCTTCTTCTTCTTCTTCTTCTTCTTCTTCTTCTTCTTCTTCTTCTTCTTCTTCTTCTTCTTCTTCTTCTTCTTCTTCTTCTTCTTCTTCTTCTTCTTCTTCTTCTTCTTCTTCTTCTTCTTCTTCTTCTTCTTCTTCTTCTTCTTCTTCTTCTTCTTCGTCTTCTTCTTCTTCTTCTTCTTCTTCTTCTTCTTCTTCTTCTTCTTCTTCTTCTTCTTCTTCTTCTTCTTCTTCTTCTTCTTCTTCTTCTTCTTATTCTTATTATTATTATTATTATTATTATTATTATTATTATTATTATTATTATTATTATTATTATTATTATTATTATTATTATTATTATTATTATTATTATTATTATTATTATCCTTACCATGTTATTTAAATTAATCAATGAAAGGTGTCATGTTGCTCTTAAAATTACAACAACAAAAAGTGCAAACGGGTAAACGTTTGGTTTATGCCTTCAGCACATATTAGAAAAAAAGATGCACAGGATCCAAGTCATAAAATATGTTGGTGCTTAAAAAAAAAAAAAGTTGCTCAGTCCATGTCGTCGCCTTGCTACAAGACTCCTGAAACCGACATTTTTAAAATTTTACAGGAGGTACAAAAAACACAGACATTTTACTTTTTACATATTTCATTTTAGTTTTTTCTTCTTCAAAGTGGTTGATCAATCCGCAAAGATACATATATATTTCTCAGACATTCTACTCAATTTATCTTAAAAAGTCAATGGTTTACGGACCACATTGCCATTTACAGGAATGTTTAACCAAATATTTTAAGAAAGAAGACTCCGGTAAGGGCCAGCTACAGAATTTTAACATTGGAAGTTTTCTGAGCAAGACTCCCATAGATATTAGTTACCGGAATTTACCACTCAAATCAGATGTGAGACAAAAGCACATCACTGCCTGTGTTAGTTTTCAGGATTTTTGTGTTATAAATTTTAGTATCAAGAACAGAGCAAAACATCGTTGCGATGAAGTTGGCCACATAGTGAAAAAGAAAAGCAAATATTGAAAAGTATGAAACAGATAGAGCAAAAAGCCAACCAATCGGCGGGCCAATGAAATCTTATTTAAACATTTTAATTACATGTATCAATATAAATGTAATCATGCTAATGGAAAGTGAACTTTCGTCTAATTTTATCTGCAGTAGTTTTATTGAAATAAATGAGTGGCCATTTAATGAAAACCAGTGACATGACATGAGTTTAATGTCGCAAAAATTTAGACAAGCTCAGCCATTAAGCAGCGGAGAACAAAATGAACAAACTAAAATCAAGGCTTGCTGATCAATAAAACTATCCCATTTTGTATTCACCGTGTAATATGACCCATTTCTAAGATGAGGGGGTTGGGGGGGGGGGGGAGGGGGGACTTTCCATATTTGCATCAGCGGTCATTATCAGGGTCGATGTGTTTAATTCATTTTAACCATAAACTCACATATTGTCAAAAAGTTTTGAAAACATGTCGGATTTCATTAATGAAGACTTTCTTGATTCATATTTTAAGCTAATCACCAATGCTTTCATCTACAACCTGAATGTAATTGAAGTAAGAATGGTACGCTTCAGGCATCAGCTTGAGGTGAAAAGATTACATGAAATCATAGTTTTTGATCTGCGTGATGCCAGTTGGCGCGTCATGGATGCTTGAAGCGCCACAAGATGTGATTATGTCGAATAGTTGTTGCCTGCGGATTTAAGTCCAGAAGGCCACCTTCCGCGTAATGACTATACTTTATGCTGTGTGCATTGGGATTAGACGGAATTAGATCTGCAGCCATGAAATTTCCCCAATCTCTAGAGTCAATTACTTAAAAATTCATTAGCATCGTAGACGAGCCTTAAAATGCCAGTATATTCGTAGTTGTTATTTCTTACACTGAGTGCAGGCCTTTTTTCATTTGTGAAGCACGAACTGCCTGAAGCCAATGCTCGGGTGTACAAAATATTTTCTTGGCTGGTGATGTTATGATCGCGTGGAGACAGTTTTACTCTTTTTGCGTATGTTCCTTCCCAGAAAGCCATGCTCAAATCTTACCAAGGGCAAAGAATTGACTGCTTACAACACCATTGCCTTCTTTATATGATACCATACTCTGTCCCGGGGAATTGTCGAATATCAGAAAGAACATTTAGTTCCCCAAATCCACTTTATTGCTTCACAGAGTCGAGTTCTGCTTGACACCATGTGCTGAGATATGATCTGGCAGAGAAGTGAGAGAAAATTTCTGTCGTATCTTTTGAGTAAAGGCTTGATGACACTTCAGTTTGGATTTCCCTGAACAGCTGTTGCCTATTTTCTTATTTGGTGTTTCTTTGCCTGCACTGTTGACATAAGTTTGGCCTGTACATCTATACTTTTTGATCATTTTCCGTTTCTATAGTTGCTCATTCCATGCTCTTTTGAACAGTCTTTTCCTGTCTTTACCATCAGCATACGCAGGTCAGGAGATAGAGCCCACACGTCGGGGGGCTGCTGCTTTCCATGGCGAAATTTGAAGGTGGAGTTGAGGATAGCATGGAGATATTTCATGGTGTAGGAGAGTTGTCAGGGGTTGTCTAAAAATCTAGCCATATTATTATTCATTCTATATGTGTTTGCATAAAATTTCAAACTTAAGATTTTAGTGCGATCTGGTATTTTTATAGTTGACAAGTTTAAAACATGAGTTGTACTACGGTTATTTTTTTTATTTCACATCAATGATGAGCTATCTTCCTTACTCTGACGCTGTACGCAGATCTATACAGCTTCCCCCCCCCCCCCCCCTTCCCTCTTTTCGCTCCGAGGCTTTGCAGATTTCAAGGTCATACTCTCGTTTAATCTTTTGCAGACTGCTGCAAGTGAGTGTATTTGTGTATATGTGAGAGAGAGAGAGAGAGAGAGAGAGAGAGAGAGAGGGGGGGGGGGGGGGGGGGGGGGGCAGACAGACAGACAGAGTTTTTCACTGCCTAGTGATCAATACTTCACATTCGTCCCGAGCCCAAACCCCACCCCCCCCCCCCCCCCAAAAAAAAAAAAAAAAAAAAAAAAATATATATATATATATAAATAAATATCAGACGATTTGAACCAGCTAAGATTTCGTGTGTAGGAATAATAGGTGACGGTCACTAGATTTATTACATCGATTACCGAATCATAGGTGACGGTCACTAGATTTATTACACCGATTACCGAATCATAGGTGACGGTCACTAGATTTATTACACCGATTACCGAATCATAGGTGACGGTCACTAGATTTATTACACCGATTACCGAATCGCTTTGTTCTGACAACATTGATGCGTAAAACAAAACTAGATAGCAAACTAAGTTGATCATGAAATCCTGCCATTAAAAAAAATTTTTTTTCTTGATATACATGTACACCTTACATAATATGACAAGGTTGCTGCGTTTACAGAGAGGGATTGGGGAAAGGGGGTAACATCTAAGGTATGCACGTTACTCTTTCTTGGTTTGATATAACCTATCCAGAGCAGTGATATGATCTCATATGGCTTTTTTGCACATCCCACTTCATTCTCTATCAAACAAGGCAGAATTAAGAAGATGAAGCCCTGAGCTTTTCAAAGGTGTGAGGCTGGAACAAGCTAGAACGGTTCCTGTGGGTGTCAGGCCAAATGCTCTAGCCCCACAGCCACTGGCGCCCCAACCTTAATAGTAATAAAAAAATAAAACATCAAAATGCTTAACTACGTGGGATCAGCTTGTGTGAATGTCTGAAGTAATAAGAGGCTTCCCGTTCAACGTTCAACCCAAGGAGAACTTATAAACATTTTATGATTTCCTTTCTTGCCATAAATTTCACACCAATGTACATTCTTGCAGACGTAAAACTCTCTCTCTCTCTCTCTCTCTCTCTCTCTCTCTCTCTCTCTCTCTCTCTCTCTCTCTCTCTCTCTCTCTCTCTCTCTCACTTTGCCTAAGCAGGAGCTTTTACAGCTAGATATAGAGACCAACGCCGCAGGCATAGATCAGCTAGAGCTGAAGATAGAAACGCTTAGTAATTCAGTTGAGAAACAGGAACAATACAGTAGACGGGAAAACTTGATTTTCCACGGTATGAAAGAGGAGGCGGACGAATCATCCGAGAAATCACGCCTGGCAGTAGTGGCTCTCCTAAACAAAAATGTAGCAACAAAGCACTGGAGGGAAGAAGATTTTCTCCGAGCACACAGACTAGGACACACACGCAACAGCAGTGAAACACCCAGGCCTTTAATAGTCCGATTCATGCATCACTTCTATAAGTTGAAGGTACTGCGGGCGAGGGATAAGTTGGAAGAGACAGGCATTGGAGTTGCCAACGACTTAACTCTACATCAACGAACTGAATTAGCTAAACTCAGGAAACAAGGAAAATCCGCCTACTACAAGAATGGCACTTTGATAATACAAGATCCATCAGCTGAGAGAAACAACAAAATTACCGGAGATGCCTCTTCCAGCCCAGATAGAGACAGTCGTCGCTACGTTCAAGCCTATAGACGCGGACAACAACAACAGCAAGAACAACAACAACAACAACAACAACAGCAGCAACAACAACAGAATAGGAGCGGACACCAGCAAGAAAGGGCCACCCGCCGACAACCCCGTAAACCAAATGCATAGCAAAACGCGGGTTTCTTGCCCAACATCGGCATTGTTTCCTACAATGTTGAAGGACTTCTGAACAAGACTGACGATGAAAGCTTTTTTTCTATGCTACATAAATTTGACATAATATGCCTTTTAGAAACTTTTATGACTGAAGACGTCCTACCTGCCAACATATGAAGCCAGTATAAGAGATATTTCACACCGGCCAAAAAAACTGTCAAAACACGGAAGATGCTCTGGCGGAGTCATTGTATTTGTGAAACATACCCTCAAAAACTGTGTGTTAGAGATTGAGTGTAAACTAGACAATGTGATTACTTT
Organism: Elysia crispata; assembly: GCA_033675545.1. Taxonomy (NCBI): domain Eukaryota; kingdom Metazoa; phylum Mollusca; class Gastropoda; family Plakobranchidae; genus Elysia; species Elysia crispata. The sequence goes on from JAWDGP010003795.1 coordinate 161,068, forward strand.
AAAACTAAATAATTACATAGGAAAGAACAGAAGTAACGATGCAATCATTATCTTTGCCTATATCCCCCCTTATCAGTCCCCATACTATGAACACTTGATTGTTAAAAATGGTATCCAAATCCTAGAGGACTATGTTAGCCAGCTAAAACTATCTAACTATAAATCTTCTTTTATAATATGTGGCGATCTCAATGCACGAACATCCAATGTACAACCTATTCTTCAGTGTAACGAGATAAATAACTTTTTTCATGAAAATGTTTTCAACCATGATTCACACGAAGACAATCTTGAGAGACACTCCAGCGATAATCTTATAAACACATTTGGCAGAAGTCTTATAGACATGTGCGCTACACTAGACTTAACCATTATGAATGGACATTGCACTGGCGATGAAGGAGGAGCGTTTACCTTTTTATCCCCAAATGGTAATAGTGTTGTTGACTATTTCTTAGTATCACGATGCCTTTTGAATTGCAATATATCTTTAAACTTAAATGTGCACAACGAGATATTGTCATGGCATAGGCCTATCTCAATGTCATTGAAATTTAATGATAATAATACACATAGAGATAAAACTCAAGCTACTCACATGAACACCAAAATCACAAAGATTAAATGGGACCCTGATAAGCAACACCACTTCATTAATGAGTTAAAGTCCCCAGCAGTCAACCAACAGCTTGATGATCTTTTAAAAGAATTGGAAAATGATGTAAACTTTGTGTTAGAGGATTGTCATCAATTCTGTGCAAAAATGCACAAAGTATGTTAAAAACTGTCATCATTAGACATGGTGAAGCACACAGCAAACCGACATGGTTCGACAAAGAGTGCTATCAATACAAGAGAGTAGTTAGACAAAGTTTACATAAGTACAGCAATAACCCAAATGAAGCAAATAAAAAAAACCTATGTGTCTCTTCGACGCGAGTATAAAATATTACTAAAAAGTAAGAGACTGCTTTATTCAAATTCAAAAATCTTATCATTATGCTCCAATATCAAGAACTCCTCTGTATTCTGGCGTGAAATAAATTCTGTTCTGCAAACACCAACTTCAAGCAATAATATACCAGTACATGAGTGGCATACTTTCTTCAAACGTCTCTTCCAGCAAAACACAACACCCGCACCAATATGCTCAGAAAACATAACCCCTTTGAATATAAATGTAGGACCAGATACAGTACATGTGAACAGGGATATTTCTGAACAAGAAATAAGACAAGCCATTATTTCGGTTAAAACAAACAAATCAGCTGGTTATGACTCAATCCAAAACGAGATGCTTAAAAGTGGCATAGACATAATCGTCCCATTCTTAAAACATGTTTTCCAATACATATTTGACAATGGAATATTCCCTTCCGATTGGAGTAAAAGCATTATTGTACCCATTCATAAGAAGGGAGATGTAGACGATTGCAATAATTACAGACCAATCTCTCTAACATCATTAGTCTCTAAGATATATACACATATTTTAAATCAAAGATTGACAAAACTCGCCACTTCCCTCGAAATAATACCAGAAGAACAGGCGGCATTCAGAAAAAAGTATTCCACTGTAGACCATATATTTACTCTTTACGCCATGATCTTAAAGCAATTCTCTCGAAACAGAAAACTGTACGTGGCATTTATTGACTATAAAAATGTTTCGACTCCATTAACAGAGATGCACTTCTCAACAGTCTTAAACGTTACGGAGTCTCGGGAAAAATATTTGCGGCCATAAGAGGTATATATAGTAACGTATCATCAGCTGTGAGAAATAATCACGAAATAACTGATTTCTTTGATTGTCCAGTAGGTTTAAAACAGGGATGCCTCTTAAGCCCGTTGCTGTTCAGTATTTTCATCTCAGAGTTAAGTCGTAACATAAATACAGAAACAAGACATGGTATCCAATTGTTACCTAACATGAATACTATACACCATTTGCTTTTTGCTGACGATGTAATACTGGTCTCAGATTCTGTTACAGGTCTCCAGAATAAGCTAAATGTTTTGTATAGCCAATCAAGGAGACTAGGCTTGCATGTTAATAAAGATAAAAGTAAAATCGTGATTTTCAGAAAGGGCGGTTACCTAAGCAAGCATGAAAACTGGACTTATGGAAATACAAAATTAGAGATTGTAAATTCATACAAATACCTCGGTATTGATTTCTCAACAAGAATGAGCCTCACAAATTGCGTTACAGACCTAGTCACTAAAGCCAAGAAAGCAAGTTTCTGTATTATAAAATCACTGAAAAGATTAGCATGTAATGACCTTAAACTTTTCTCTAAACTTTTCGACTCTAAGGTAGAACCTATACTTGCTTACGGGAGTGAATTATGGGGCTTGCAGGAACACTTACCTATTGAACAAGTACATACAACAACGCTGAAGCAATTCTTAAAGGTGTCAATCCACTCTTCAAATACTCTACTTTATGGTGAAACAGCAAGATACCCATTGTATATTAACCACAAAATACGTTGTGTAAAATATTGGCTGAAATTGCTGAAAATGCATGAGACAAGAATTCCCAAACAAGCATATGAGATGATGAGAAGAATGAGTGAGAAGAATGTTAATTCGTGGATAACTGATTTGAAATATTTTCTGTATTCAAATGGTTTTGGATGTGTATGGCTATTTCAGAGTGTTGGAAATGAAAAAGCATTTTGTAATTCACTTAAAGAAAGACTGTGTGATGTATTTAAGCAAAGTTGGTATGGAAAATTAACCTCAGATCCTCACCTACATTTCTACTCATCATTTAAATCTATGATCTACCTAAATTCATTCCTTTTACATAGAACCCTACCTTTCTCGCTACAAACAACACTAATAAGATTCAGGTTAGGTGTATCGAATATACTGTGTCATAAATACAAGTATTCCAACAATATAAATATACATTTATGTCCTCTATGTAAAAAGGATATTGAAGATGAACACCATATATTATTAATTTGCAAGGTATACGAGAATTTGCGCTTGACATACCTACCTGAGAAATTTTTGAAAAACAGATGCACGTTCAGTTCAAGCCTCCTTATGTCAAACGAAAATTACCAATTCCACGTCGCGAAATATTTGTATCATTCCATTAAACTTAGAGATCATTTTGTGAAGATGGATTCTGAGAGTGTTTGAGAAGAGCAAATTGTGTATTTTCTATGTTAATGATATTGAGATGTAAAAATGTAAAATGTTAATCTAAATTGTTCAATTTTATTTTATGTTTGTGAAGGGTGAGAAACCCAACAAATAAACAATCAATCAATCAATCTCTCTCTCTCTCTCTCTCTCTCTCTCTCTCTCTCTCTCTCTCTCTCTCTCTCTCTCACTTTGCCTAAGATTCCTTACTCTAGTTTTCTAGATGAGAAAAAAATAATTAATTAAATAAAACAATTTCATATAAACGCATTTCCGTACAACTAAACGTACAATTATGCAACGGGTCAGTTTTGGTACAGAGTTTCGTTGTTGTCGCACCCGAGTCAACAAACGGCTGCCCGTGAGTAGAACTCTCAGTTAACCTCTACATCGCAATAATCATTAGATTCTTTGATTCGGGACCTCCAATGGTTATATATAGTCATAGTAATTTTGTTCTTTTCTGTTTTAAATTCGGCAAAGAGAGACCTTGAGACGTCAATAATCACCAATTTGCAATGATTCCATATTTTTCGGTAACCTTGAGCTGAGATTAAAAATCCCTCTATGTCGTTGCGTGGCTGTGTTACTGAAAATAACGGCTGGTTTTGATTGGACCGGACTAGTATGGGTGAGCGCGAAAATTCCCTTTTAAGTAAATCATAATGAATAATAGTTATTTTTTATGTAACACAGGTTCTAATTGGTTCCCGAAAAGAATATGGCCGTTTTTTCTATATTTTTAATACAGGACATCGAGGCATAGCAGTACCTAAAGTGAATTACAATAGAGGCGTGAGCCGTCTTCGGACAATGTCCTTGGAAATTGAGGTAAACAAGTAACTAACACATAACACACTGAAGACTATTTGCAGGTGTTCAAAATACTCGCTCCCTTCTCCATTTTGGATCGTCAGAAAAGACGCCGAGGGCAAATACTCTTGGTAAAAATGAATTAGGACTTATTTTCTAACGCTTAAAAGCCTTCTGATGTTCAACATTATTTTCAAAACTCTTATAAGTATCTATTCAAGTAGAGTAGATCTAATATATGGATCTACAAAACACAACTTGATCTAGTCTAGATTTAAATTTTTGCCATTTTTTGTCAAGTGCAGAAAACGTGTTGATCAAGCACGTTGTTTGAAAAATCTCAGGTAAGATACATATCATATAGACTAAAAGCAAGATATCTGTGTGGCGCCCACATATACGAGTACATGTATTTCCTTGAAGACTTCATTTTGTTTTATTTGATTTATAGTTGGCATATAAAGCCTTTCAAAAATATTTTATTCACCGGTTCCTGGAAAGAAAAAGAGAGAATTAAATTCCGTAAATTTGCAGATATCTTGCAACTCCCGTAGAGAACTATTTCTTGTTTATTTAAAGTAATTTTTTTTTGCCTAGATTAACGCATGTTTGGTTCGGTCGTCGCGCGTAATAAATAAATTACGTAAAATTTAAAAGGGGATTAATTATGACAAATGAGACCACTCTCATCTTGATCTTTGTCTTCATTTTCGCCATTAGAAAGTAGTGCCCGGACTGCCTCCATTTCAAGACTTTTGCGCATGCGCTGGGACTGTGGTAGGTAGAGGCTAGCTGCCGGGATCAAGAATAAGTGGAGTAGGCAAAAAGCACAAGCGGATTGTTATACAGAACTGGGACAAACATCGGAAAATAGTGCAAGACAAAAATGCTTCTATCTTGAAAAGTGTTTATTTGCGACGAATGAAATTGTAATATTTGTGTTTATCAAAACAAATTCGTCCAAAAAAAAAAAAAAATACGTGTAATTTTAAAGCTGGAACAAAACTGGCCCATATTAGCAAATTTGTAAATAGACATTGGAATGCCATTTAAAGACATTACAAACCTTTCTTCATTGGAATAAGGCCCTAAAACCTAAGCTCTTTTCCTATAAAAAAAAACAAAAAAAAAAAAAAAAACAAAACAAAACAAAAATAACAACAACAGTGCAATGCGTGAAGGGGCTTCTAATGTAGGTGCTTGCCAATATAGCACCTAACTAATGTTTTTGATTCTAGTTTCTAGTTTCTGTTGATTATCATTGTTACTACTACTACTACTACTACTACTACTACTACTACTACTACTACTACTACTACTACTACTACTACTACTACTACTACTACTACTACTACTACTACCACTACTACTACTACTACTACTACTACTACTACTACTACTACTACTACTACTACTACTACTACTACCACTACTACTACCACTACTACTACTACTACTACTACTTCTACTACTACTACTACTACTACTACTACTACTACTAATACTACTACTACTACTAACACTACTACTACCACTACCACAACTACTACCACCACTACTACTACTACTACTACTACTACTACTACCACTACTACTACTACTGCTACTAATACTACTACTACTACTACTACTACTACTACTACTACTACTACTACTACTACTACTTCTACTGCTACTGCTACTACTGCTACTGCTACTACTACTACTACTACTACTACTACTACTACTACTACTACTACTACCACTACACCTAATACCATTATTACTACTTCGTTACAACTACTACTACTACTACTACTGCTGCTACCACAAGTACTACTACTGCTACTACTACTACTACTACTACTACTACTACTACTACTACTACTACTACTACTACTACTACTACTACCACCACTACTACCTCTACTACCACTGCTATTTCTGCTATTATTGCTACGGTTTCTTCTATTACTACAATTACTTCTACCACTGCTACTACTACTACTACTACTACTACTACTACTACTGCTGCTGCTGCTGCTGCTGCTGCTGCTGCTGCTGCTGCTGCTGCTGCTGCTGCTGCTACTACTACTACTACTACTACTACAATTACCTTTAATTGTCATTATTGCTACTAATACTGCTCCTACTGTTTCTGCAATAAGTGCTGAGTCATCTTGCACTGCTGCCACATTAAGTCTAACTGACCCAATCGTCTTTAACATTAAATTCACATGTCTTGTTTCTTTTGAAACTTTCACCACGGTTTGTAATTTTAATATTTATGTTCCCATTTTCATGTACTGAGATTCCTTTTTGACTAATATTCTTTTATAACAGCCTGATAAACAACTTTAGCAAAGATTAGCTATCTAAAACTTGCAATATAATTTGTCGATACAATTCTGCTGCTTTCATAATGTTTCTGTCTTCTCAAAAAGATTCCATTCCAGAAGCTAGGAGAGTTGGGACATATCGTGTGCTTAGAATGAAATGGACCGACCTGAGCAAGTTTTCCTGGATGACCCAAAGAGACTGATCACCATGGAGATCCTGTAGATGTCTGAACTAAGCTAAGTTTGATTCTATATTTCTCATTTGTTTTAAGAAAACACAGTGTTGAGTTTAGTTTTAATTTATTTTTGTTTAATTTTTTTTCCAATGAAATTATCATGAGTGACGAGTTGCCATCACTTGTCTTCATTCAAGTTATTCTCTTCCGTAGCAATTCTAGTGATCAGTTAGTCCAATCTCATTTGAGCACTGCTTCCTCTCAATCTTTCTGTGAACTGTAACACGTGTGTTATCTTTTTTTTTATTTGTTTTCCGTACCTGTGAATATGATAATCTATGCTATTTCTTATCTTGCGCATGGTAGATCATATACCTATGGCTTAGACATTTTTCCCGATTTTTTTTTTTTCATGTTTTTTGAGTCACCAGACACCGTCCACTGCCAGCTTTTCTCTTTACCATTATCTTTATCAAAGTTTTTTTTTTTTTTTAATCAGCCTCAATGTTTTGTTGTTGTTATATTTTATGATGCTGTTCATATTTCTGTCTTAATTTAAAAACACTCCAACTTAAACTCGCAATTTTTTGCTATTTTCTTATGCTCAAAACATTTAGCCATTCTTTAAAGATTAACTTTTACAGCACCGTGTCAATTTACAACAACCTTTGCAAACAAAAATGAGATGATTGTGGTTCAAGGATTTTGGGTTTGCTTAGGTATGAAAAATTATTTTCAACCGCGATCTAGGAAAAGATATAGGATAGAGGTAAAATCAACAAAATGCTAAACTTAGGGAAAAATTACTCTTAAATCCCTTTTTGATAAGTGTTTGAATATTGATCTCCTCTAAATGATGGTACCTATCTTTCATCTGTGAGCTTGGCCTCAACCAACCCCGCCAACCTCCCAACGGTAACCATTATTTAACATTCCAAGGCATCGCGATGTTCAAGGTGAAAATTCTTCCAGCATGCACTGCTTTCCAGTAACTCTTTTCTGTTTTCCTCTTTTTTATGACTTCCAGTACCATTCTTCCACTTTTTTTTGTTGTTGTTATTTTTTAACATTCAGCTCAACTCTACCTCAATCTTTCCAACTACCACATCCTCAATTCCTCTTTCTTCCTTTCAATTCTCTCTGTTTAAAACCCTCTTTTGCCTTTTCCTATCTGTTAAGTTTTCAACCTTTTTTTTTTTGCTTCAATTTTCAGTTTTTGCTCGTCCCCAATTTTCCTCTTGAGCAGCATAGAAGCTTTTCCCCATCTTTTTGCTTTTTGTTCTTTTTCAGTTCCATTCCTTTCCCCTCATTTGTTGGCTTCAGCTGTAAGTTATATTCTTTATTTTCTTTTTGTCTATCGTTCCCTCATCTTTCCTTCTATCCAGTCTTTTATTTCCTGTCTATCTCCTGTGACTTTCAGCCCTTCTCATTTTACCTCCTATCCTGTTGTTTATTTCCTGTCTATCCCCTGTGACTTTCAGCCCTTCTCATCTTATCTCCTATCCTGTCGTTTATTTCCTATCTCCTGTGACTTTCAGCCCTTCTCATCTTACCTCCTATCCTGTCGTTTATTTCCTGTCTATCCCCTGTGACTTTCAGCCCTTCTCATCTTACCTCCTATCCTGTCGTTTATTTCCTGTCTATCCCCAGTGACTTTCAGCCCTTCTCATCTTACCTCCTATCCTGTCGTTTATTTCCTGTCTATCCCCTGTGACTTTCAGCCCTTCTCATCTTACCTCCTATCCTGTCGTTTATTTCCTGTCTATCCCCTGTGACTTCCAGCCCTTCTCATCTTACCTCCTATTCTGTCGTTTATTTCCTGTCTATCTCCTGTGACTTTCATCCTTTCTCATCTTACCTCCTATCTAGTCTTTCTTTTCCTATCCATCCCTGTGATGTCGTTACATGTTTATTGATTTGGGTATCTTAGTTTTCTGAAATTGGTGAGGCAGCAAAAATTGGCTATAGATAAGTTCAATGAATTCAGTTTTGTGCTCATTTTTTTCATCTCATCAAGCTCTTTAGCTTTGCCTAATCTAAAATGCTGTCAAAAGCGTGTAGACTTTATACGGTTATATAATCAACTTAAAGGATTACCAATTGAAATCCATTTTTTTAATACCGCTCACTAGAAGAATAATTTAAATCAGTTTATGCATGATATTTAAATGATAAAAAAATTTTTTTCAAGTATGGACTAATTTAGACTTGATACAACAAATGCAAATTTAAGAGAGTCATCAGAGGGACACTGAGAAGAAAAGACAGAGATCAGCGAGTTGGAGGACAAAGTAAGGAAATCAATGGCTCGAGGCCATGAATCTGAGAAAAACAGAGGGTAACTATTTGAAGCCATCAGATTAAAAAAAAAATTAAGGAAAGAGATTGACAAGTGATAGAGACTAGCACGATTTGACACTGATTTCAGAAAAAAACAGAAGTAAATTAAAGGAAGATATTCAAAAGAAGAGAAAAGAGTATAAAATTGGAGATAGCTATTTTAAGCAAAAAGTTGGAGGAGCAATGAAGGCAGTCGATAGAAAATAACGGAAGAGAAGGAAAAGAGATCATAAGTAAAAAGAAAAGGACTGGTTGCCACAAATATGAGGAAAATTGAAGAGAACTATTTAAAGTCATCAGATAGAAGAAAAAAGAAGAAAGACTGGAGGCAATTAGTTTGAGAACAACAAAAAGAAAACTAATGGAAATCAGCGGATGGAGGAAATGGATGGAAGATAAGGGATAGGAATCGCAAGATAAAATAAAAAACGAGGCTGCTTGTTTTCAGAATAACAAATCATAGCTAATGGAAGTCATAAGATAGAGGAAAAAAGGTGGAAGAAATCAGAGGACACATATTCGAGGAAAATAGAGAGAACTAATCAAAGTCAATAGATACACGAAAGAGTAGACCACAGATAAGAGGAAGAAATATGTAACGGTTTGGATGGCATCCACGTGAGGGTAGCAGAAGAAAAAAAAAATTTTCCCTATGACTTTCAGCTCTTTTCATTTTTCCTGATACCAGACACACCAGATGGTCAAGGCAGCAGAGGGTCACACTGACAGAAAGGAGGTGCGACGTTCTTGTCCCGACCTGACCAATCTGGTGTGTGAAGCCTAACAGTCGGTTAGATAAAGATAAAGGAATACGACTATCAGATAGGAGGAAAAAATATGTAGAGGATTGGATGTTATCAACGGGAGGACAGCAGAAGGAAAAAAAAGTATTCTCTGTGACTATCAGCTCTTCTCTTCACCTTTCCTCATACCAGTGTTGGAAGCCATAGAGTGGTTTTTGGTTTCTGATCCTGCACCCTCTTAAGGCTACATACCAGAGTTGGACCCATAGAGTGGTTTTTGGTTTCTGATCCTGCACCCTCTTAAGGCTACATACCAGTGTTGGAAGCCATAGAGTGGTTTTTGGTTTCTGATCCTGCACCCTCTTGAGGCTACATACCAGAGTTGGACCCATAGAGTGGTTTTTGGTTTCTGATCCTGCACCCTCTTAAGGCTACATGCCAGGGCCGCAACTTGTGCGTTCAGCTGCAAACTCAGAGGCAATGACTAAGTGGAATGTCATTGCAACCTCCGCCTGTTTGCAGAGCCAGAGGCAATGACTAAGTGCAATGCCATTGCAACCTCTGCTTTTTCCAATCCCAGTTGACAATGAACAAATGCAATGTCATTGCAACCTGAGATGATTCAGAAACCCAGAGGCATTGACTGAGTGCTATGTCAATGCAACCTCTCCCTTTCTCTAAGCTGAGCCAGAGGAACATGATCCTTGTCGTCAAAGCTACTGTTTTCAATGCAGTCACAGAGTGTAGCTTTCGATCTCTTTTTAAGTTTAGCCGGGGCCTTCTTGGGCCATTTGGAGGGCCCTGGCGCTTGGTCAACATCTGAGTCACCACTATCACTACAACTAGGTAGATGCTCGTCTCCTGAACATTCTGACTCCACAAAGTCGCTGTTATTAGCAGAGATAACCTGGCAAATATTTGCAACAGGCTTACTGGAAGACATTCTTCAAAGAAACTGAAGAATAATTTTGAGCAAAAGAAATTGACAATGGAGTGCATCAGGAAAGAAATATTACATTGAGACACGTTTAATTGATTGAAATAAAAATATTCTAAATTACTGATCATATCAAGGATTAGCATTCTGACAAAAATACAGTAAAAAAGAAATGTAAAACAACTATACCTGCTAAGACCCGAGCAAAAAGCAAAAAGCCAGTGTCCCATATATGGCATGCAGCTAATTACATGACTTTAATTATCACATAATAATGCAAATAGCTTACCCAGCATTGAAACGTTTTAGTTAAAGATATAATTATGATAACATAGAAAGAAACAAAAATATCTTCTTACCGTAACTTGGAGGAGTTGTTCGAAAAAAGACACTGATAGATGCTTGTTATGAACGGTCACAAATAATATGGGATGAATACAAATGCTGTTCTGTTATTCTTGGATAGGACTGGTAGGCAAGGAAAGCCAAGCCTATGTCATAAATGTAATAACCACAGTTACCTGTGACACTTTAATTGCCATGGAGTGGTACCAGGTGACCTCAAATTATGTCTGCCATATCTGGTACAATGGGTCCTAGAGGGTAAAGATCAAAGATTTATCAGGATAAACTCCTTACCCCATAGGACTAAAGTCGAGAGATTACACCATCATGTGCAAATATTGCTTATTAATTACCACTTGTGAATGTTCCACCATAGTATAGAAACTAAGGGCATAGACCATTCACATTGATATCTGCAGGATCATCTTGGCGGGTTCGAGTCGCATACCATTGGTCGGCAAGTTTAAAGCATCATCTTTTGGTTCCAGCTATATTACTCCTCCTCACTTCACTTAATCATATCTTTTTCAATTTTCTTTTTCCTCTCTCTCACTCTCTCTCTCTCTCTCTCTCTCTCTCTCTCTCTCTCTCTCTCTCTCTCTCTCTCTCTCTCCATCTCTCTCTCTTTCTTTCTCTCTTAAATTCCTTCTTTTGAAATGTTTTTCATCCCTTTATCAGATCCTGGATGTCACCGATCTAAAGTTTGCAAAAGTCCTAGCCTATCTGAGTAGGCTGTGATATGCGAGGTGTCTAAAGTTCGAGTTGTGGACAGATGTTGTGGAAACTGCCCCAGGGATCAAGGGGGAGAAATGTTTACCAGAGAAAGATTTCCTACATGTAGATAATTAAGTTTATGGCAATTTTGAAGATTTATATGAAGACTAATTTAATAATTCTCTTAAAGCTCAGCCGTTCTTTGGCATATGGATAGCCTTGTAAGATGCCCTGAAAAATCTTCCAAGCTTGCTTTAGATATATCCGTTTCTGCAGTTGAAAAGCTTATACTATGATTATTTTTATATTCTTTGCATTATGATCAGTTTAACTTGCTGTCTTTCCTGCACAGCTCTCTATCATACCAGCTTGATCTTGACATTGACAATGTAGAAGAAAAATGAGTAATCTTGGACCAGCACTTGTGAATATTGAAACAGAGCATTGAGGCTAAGGGCATAGAGCATTCACCCTTATATCTGCAGGACCATACTTGCGGTTTCGAGTCACACACCGTCGTTTGGTAAGTTTAAAGCCTTATCTTTCCAGTTCTCACTATGCCTGATAGAGACTTAGTTTTGTTTAAAAAGCTTAAAGAACACCATTTTTTAAACCGGCTTCATGAAACAAGCAATTATGTTATTTTTCTTTAGTTTAAACATTACTTTTTCCTTGTAAACAGTTGGATGTTATTCCCCCTTTTCATATTACTCCTCCTCACTTAATTATATCTCTTTTAATCTTCTCTCTCTCTCTCTCTCCCTCCCTCTCTCTCTCTCTGTATGTCTTTCTCTCCCTCTCTCTCTCTTTCTCCTCTCTCTCTTTTCTCTTTTAAATCCTTCTTTTTAAAATAATTTTATGGCCCTTTATCAGATACTGGTTGTCACCAATTTGAAGTTTCCAAAAGCCCTAGCCTCTCGGAGTGATATGAGAGGTGTCTAAAGTTTAAGTTGTGGACAGATGTTGATGAAGCTGCTCCAGGGTTCACGGGAGGAAATGTTTATCGGAGAAAGGTTCTTTAAGTTTATGGCAATTTTTAACATTTATTTGAATATTAATTTAGTAACTCTCTTAAAGTTCCGAATAAATTAAATTTTACTGGGCATTCTTTAACATGTCGATAGCCTTAAAAGATGGTCTGAAATACTCGTAGTTGAAAAAATCTTCCAAACTTACTTTAGATATATCCGTTTTTGGCATACTGCAGCTGTAAAACTACCCATACTATTTTACAATTATTTTTATATTCTTTGCAATCTGATCAGCTTAATTTGCTGCCTTTCCTGCGCTGCTCTCCATTGTACCAGCTTGATCTTGACATTGACATCGGAGAAGAGAGGTGAATAATCTTGGACCAGCACTGGTGAAAATTTCACCAGAGTTAAGAGGCTGAGGCACAGAGCATTTACACTGATATCTGCATACCATCTTTGCGGGCTTGAGTCGCACACCGCTGTTCAGTAAGTTTAAAGCCTTATCTTTCCAGTTCTCACCATGCCCATTGGGGCTTAGTTTTGTCAAAGTAAAAAGCCAAAGAACACTGTTTTGTAAACAGGCTTGATGAAACAAGCAATCGTGTTATTTTTCTTTAGTTTAATCATTACTTTTTTCTTTATTAACACATCGGTTTTTCCCCTATTCATGGCTTTTTGCTAATGCATCACTTAGTTCAGCGCTAGCCTGATCAGGGTTACTAGGTCATATCCCAGGCATAGAGGTCATCCTACTGGAACGATCATTGATCAATGCAACCGCGAATATAGTTTCAGATTTTTATGAAAGATAGAAAAATGAGCTGAATGGGTATACAAATTTCATAACAATATGTTCACATGTTCATTTTCTATTAGTACATTTGTCTATTAATTTTTGAGACAGTAGTTTATTAGGGTCTTCCAAAAAATTCATTACAAAAAAATGGAACGATAATTTCTTTCCAAAAATTTGGATGGTTTGATGAAGAAACTTTAAAGATATCACCATTTAATGTCCAAATCATAGAGATCTAACCTGTGCTCAGCGATCTTCCCCCCTCCATTTAACACATTATCTTCGGGAATTCCACCATTGTACTGCCATGATAACGTTCCCTCTTCTTTTCTGTGTTTCTAGGACATCTAATATAAACTTGCTGAGATCAGGAATCAGAGAGACAGGTTCTTCTTTCAAAGATGTTCCTGCCTCAGAGGCCATCTGTATTGTATGTCTCTACTGTTATATTCATTCTTATTTCCTCTGCATAAATTTATCTCTCTTTGTTCGCTCAGGATACAAGCCGCTAATTTTTGAACCTACTTATTTATGCCATGTTAGCTCCAAAGCCTATTTCAAGGCAAGAGCGAGTTTTGTGCCTCATACAACCCTTTCTTTTGTCTCACTCTTTACTAAAATCTTTTGCCCAATGCCACCCCAGTTTTTCTATTTCTATTTATTTTGATGGGAAGCAACATAGATGATTGAATCTGTTAACGGATTTGTAGTTAATACTCTTAACTTTTGCATTTGTATCGTTTGTAGTTCGTCATCCTCAGCACAGTCTATGGTAATTGTGGAAGGTGGATAATTATAGTTTTGGAGAGTTTTTGACTAGTCCTGACTGATATACGGATTTGTAGTCAATACTCTTAGCTTTTGCATTTGTATCGTTTGTAGTTCGTCATCCTCAGCACAGTCTATGGTAATTGTGGAAGGTGGATAATTATAGTTTTGGAGAGTTTTTGACTAGTCCTGACTGATATACACACTGCCTGGTTTGTTCTTAGCACATTTGCAAATTGACACAGTCTATTTAAACATTAGATACAACATGCCCCATTATCTATATTAAAAAAAGAAGAATTTTAAAAAAATTATCGTATAATATAATTAGAAATTCTGTAGAAATAAATTGAATTCTGTTTCAAATTTGAAGTGAATTTTATATTTCTTAGTCAGGATGTGGTATACTTTAAACAAGGCTTCCAAGTAAGAAAAAACAAGAAACCAATTTTTTCTTTGCAGAAATGATACACCCACTACTTTTTGATAACTTGGCTGAAGTTTCAGGTAAATCAATTGTTCCGATTAATTTTAACTTTTTTCAATAAAAAACCTAATTATCGCTAATATGGACCAATTGTGAAGTGCATACCTGAAACAAAATTATAAGAAGAAAACAAGTACTGGTAGAAAAAAAGAAAAAACATCGGGTTTTTAAGAAGAAAATAAGCTTTTATTTGATTCCAAAAAGTACCCTTTAAAAACAAAAACAATTACTTATGCAGCAACAAAATGTAAAAGAAAATGACTCAAGAAACGGATTTAATGCTGAGAGAGATTCTACCATGAGGGGCTGCTGGCTTTATGGGTTTGATGACCCATGACCCAATGTGACCTGAGCTCATTGCATGGGGCCTGGCAGAGATGTCGCCAATCCAAAGTTTGCAAAAGCCCTAACCTCTGTGAGTGAGCTGTGACATTTGAGGTGTGTAAATTTGGAGTTGTGGACAAACATTGATGAAGCTGTCCCAGGTTCACACAGAAATATTTATAGAAGAAAGGGTCCCTACATCTAGATGATTAAGTTTATGGCAATTTGGAACATTTATTTGAAGACTGATTTAATAATTCGCGTGAAGCTCAGTATAGTTTAAATTTTGCTATGTATTCGGTATGTCTCTAATTTGCGGACTTATTTTATCTCTTACAAGTTTCAAGCTGAATCCTTGTGCAATAAAAGTCAATTTGTTTTGTCCATGATACAAACCAAACTAAGAGGAGATGATGCTTTGAGGGAGCAATTATAGGTTTTGATAGGTGGGATCTTTTTTTGGTCGATTTGAGGGCAAGAGGGGGGAGGAGGGGTAAGGGAGAAAAGGGGAAAGGTTGAAAGAAAGGGAGTAATCTCCTTGACGACGGTTAACAATGATTTAAAATAGTTTTTAAATCTCAATTCGGTTCCAAACTTTTGTCTCCATTGTTTGATTAAATATTTTTCCAAGCCATAATTAGTTAAGCTCAATGAATGTTTTTGCACTGGAACAGTATATATAAAAAATTCCGGTATTACATTTTCATCAAGCTAGAAATTTTTCACAAACATGTGTAAGGTTGTAAAATAACCTTCATATCAATTCTCATGTTGTATTTATAAAAAAGTTTTGAGATCATATGTTGTAAGTGTTATCAGAGACATTCGTTATTACCTCGCAGGTTTGAGCTGTCAGTAGATTGGTTTAAGGCCTCATCTTCTCATGTTATCCTTGCCTGGCTGAACCATTTCTTAATATGCAAAAGAACTTGCGTTCGTCGTGGAATGTATAGGATATGTCAAACAACAAACAAATAATTGAATTTTATTTTTAAAATGCATTGTAAATATTCCATGTCATGTTCTACAACTGTTTTTTTTTTTCTTGTATTATTTTTGCTTTTGTAATTTTGTCATGATTATTTATTATCCTCGAATTTCCTATAAACAAAAAGATGATGCCGAAAAAAAAAATTAAAATGAGTTTTAAAACAATTAGTTTAACAAAACATAACCCACTACAGATGCAGGGCTAACTCTTCAAATATGTAATATTCCTCTGGGTCTTTATAAAAGTTTTTGTTCAATTGAGCTGCTGTCTTTTATTGGTACTATCACAGCAGTACTCTGATGAAAATAGATAATTATTGTAATCAAAAGGATCTCTACATATGCTTTATTGACTATTCTAAAGCTTTTGACAAGGTAAAGCATGAAAAGTTGTTTGAGATGCTGAATCAGCTAGATATTGACGGAAAAGACTTGAGGGTGCTTAGAAATCTCTATTGGGATCAAACTGCTGCGGTAAGGGTAGGTGGAGAACTCAGTGAGTACACAAATATTAAAAGGGGGGTAAGACAAGGTTGTGTGATGTCACCAGACCTGTTCAACTTGTACAGTGAAGTAATTTTAAGAAACTTGGATGGAAGTGAAGGACTCGAAGCGAATGGTGAAAATCTGAACAACCTAAGATATGCAGATGATACTTCTCTATTAGCAGCATCGGAAGAGGATTTACAAAGGCTTCTAAATATTGTTGTATAAGAGAGTGAAAAGCTGGGATTGTCTCTAAATGTAAAAAAGACTGAATGTATGGTAGTATCTAAGAAGAAAAACAATCCAGAATGCAAGCTTTTTAGCAAGGGAGAACATATCAGGCAAGTACAGAAATTCAAATACCTAGGATATACATTGACATCTGACGGTAAATGCAAGACTGAAATTAAGAAGAGAATAGCCATTGCAAAGGCTTCTTTCCAAAAAATGAGCACCATTCTTAAAAATAGAAATATATCATTTTCAACCAAATTGAAGGTTTTGAAAACATATGTGTGGTCTATACTTTTATATGGATGCGAAACTTGGACAATAACTGCAGAAACCAAGAAAAATTTAGAGGCAGGGGAAATGTGGTTCTACAGGAGAATGTTAAGAATATCATGGAAAGAAAAGAGGACACACGAATCGATATTAGAAGAAACGAACCAAGAGAGTCCCTCATAAAAACAATAAGGAAAAGGCAACGGAAATTTTTAGGACACATATGTCGCCATAAGGGACTGGAATTTTTATCTCTTACAGGCAAGATAGAAGGTACAAGAAGCAGAGGTAGACAAAGGATTACATTTCTTGATAGCTTGAACTCTTTTGTGACAGGAAACAACAAAGACAACATAGCCTTACTGCTGATGACGGAAGATAGGGACAGGTGGAGAATCATGATCGCCGATGTCTGTTCCAGACAGGGCATTTGAGACATTGTAATCCACATTCTAAATTCAAAAGATCTAAATGTTTGAAACATGTGTTTGAGCTAAGGACTCAAATTATTTTGAGATTAATGTATAACTATTGTTGTCATTAAAACGGTATATGAAAAAATCTGGTTGCCATAATCTCTAAAGTTCTAATATTATTTTTGTTGTTTGGTATGTATTTATTTGCACCAATTACATTCTGTAAATGGGCGGGTGACGGTGGGGTCAGGGAGTGTCTGCTTTGAACTCAAAGAATCGTGTTCGCGGGTCAAATTTCCACACTATTGATAGGTGAATTTAGTGCCTTATCCTTTTAATTCAGCCTCCCTAGATGAGAGCTTAAATTGATAGGAAAAAAAAAGGCTTAAGATCACACAGCCTCTTGGGAGGCGCATATCATACAAGAAACAAACAAGCACGTTTTTATATGGATGAGTTTAGGCCCTTGCATTGCATTATGTACCATGGCTATCAGTGTCTCTAGAGGACACTAAATATCACCTGGTGGTAGCAAAAATTTATATTTATATTTCTTCAAAACTAGTACAAATAGACACTAATTTTCTCTGAGAAAACACAGGCACCTTCTTGGCGAGTTTGAGCACCATACTGCTGGTGTTTAAAACCTGATCTTTTGAGTTCCACCCTGCCTGACAGTGACTTATGCTTGATATGCAAAAAATCTGAAATTTTTGTGTTGTGGGCGCGCTATATCAATCAACAACCAAACAAAATTAATCAAACTTGGTCTGAAGTCGCTTGTTTGAACCTCAAAGATAAAGTTACAATCGGTATATCTCCCTTTAAGCCCAAGGCCAACGGATTAAAAATGCATGAAATGATCCTGTTTCTCTAGAAACCTAAAATCTGTAAAACAATTAAAATTTTCCATTTTAAAAAATATTGTATAACGA
The DNA here is from genome assembly GCA_033675545.1 of Elysia crispata. NCBI lineage: Eukaryota > Metazoa > Mollusca > Gastropoda > Plakobranchidae > Elysia > Elysia crispata. Next base: position 179,296 of record JAWDGP010003795.1, read on the forward strand.
AGTTTTAAATTATTCCTTCTCTTCATTCATCAAGTGTGCTTGAAATTGCAAAACATTTTTTGATTTCACTCAAATGTTCAGATGGCTGTCTGCTCCATAATTATGTAAAGAATATGCGGAAGTTTGATTTTTTTTCCCCTATGAAACAAAAATTGAAATATGAATTTGTTTGTGTATTTCAGTGAATCTCGACACATATTTTCATTAAAATCGTATGAATTTGCCAAATTTCCAGTACCTTATGTTTTTACCCATTATCCTGATCATTTTGATAACATAAAATTATATTCCATGTAAAAATGTTTCATAATATGATTTTATAAATATATACAAATTGACTTTTTTTCATTCATTTGCATCGTTTGTTGAAGATTGTGTATGTCCTATCTAATTGCTACTCAGCTTGCCTACGTCTTTGCGGGGTAAATGGAGCGACGATGGCTGTTGGGTAAGGACCTCATCTTTTCAGTCTTGCGCTGCCTGGCGGGGGCTTACGTTTGATATGTTTAAAGGTCTGAGCTCATAGTCTGATGTCCGTTTACATCAAATATCAAACAAATTGGGCTCCATGCAAAGTTTTCTTGTACTTCAATGATGCTTCCATAAATATATAAATATAAACAAATACATATATCCTAGTATAGAATAAACACTTGATTAGTGTGTTGTGCATCATTTAAATAACTCTGTTTGGATAAATTTATGAATAAATTTGAAACAGAACCTCGAAGTATTCAAAGTGGATCCTGCCATTTTTTTTTAGATTCATGAATCGTAAAAAATGATAATCCCGATAACTTGTTGCAGCACTTTGAATCATTTAGATGTAATTATCGTTATATTAGGATCCCAAAAGTGATTGGAATCGAGATGAAACCCAGGTTTAATACCCTAGCCTGTCTCATTTTGATATCACGTTTATCTCATCAGCTCCATTGTTTGCTTGACGGAAAGCCATCATTACAGTTTAAGATTCGTATGTAAAATTGGGGACATAAGCCCAACTAAAGTGTCGAAGTGGCATCACTTGCATAATATGTGACATAGAAATAGTTCGGAAATAGAAAGATCACAGTAAAGCATTTAATCCAAGACACCCTCGGGATCTGATGATCATTGATTCGAGCTGGGCCGTCTTCGTTGGACGAGTTGGGTTTATTTTTCAACGTTGAATCGTCTGAAGGAGTGTGGTTAGATGATTAAAAGGAATTCTTATCAGATTTCGGTCTGGACGCCTAAAAGTCGATCCGTTGATCAATTTAGAATGTGCTCAAGGCAATTTTGCCCATAATTATTGTTGTAATGGCTTTTTGGCCTTGGTTTTAAGCCCTAAGTTCATGTTTAATATTATTATATGGGTGTCTCACCGAGTCTACACTTCTCTGCCTGAAGGGTTCTAAAGTGCGAAAACAAACAGTCGTTGACACCATTATAATTGATTTAATGATTAAAACTATCAGTTGAAAATTCATTTATTTCATATCTTTTTAAATGCGCAGATTACTTTTGATATCTGGATATCTAATGTTACAACAAAATTTATTCTTTGTTTCATAGTTTTCTATCTCATGGATAATATATACTCAAAGTATATGATTTTGGATGATGCCATTTCAAACAATCTTTGTTTATTGCCCACATCTTTTGATACTTTTCGTATATCGAAGACGATTTTTTTTTTAATTTGGTGTTAATGTTACTATTATTATTATTATTGTCAAAATTTTTTTAATCATTATCATTCTTCGCCTTATTATTATTACTGTTTTTGTTCTTGCGGTCATTACCATAATTATGATTTTCATGTATAACAAATGTATAATTATACTTTGGACATATTTTGCCAACTTTAATACCAGAAAGAAGCCTTTTAAATATACAGTAATTTAAAATCATTTCACTTAGTCTTCTGTGACGGGTTGTAAGAAGATCGGCATAAAGAAAGATAAAAAAAAAAATCAATAATAAATGTCATTCAATCTCAGTCAAATTGTAAAAGATCAAATTGTGTCTGAAAATTTTCACTATTATAATTGTAATATTATTGTTTCTTTCAATGGAAATCTTAGCAGCTCATTTGTGCTGTGGATATTTATAGCAGTTTGAACTAATCTACACTTGTTTAGAATATTAACTTTTTTGTTTAGCGTTAGTTTACATCGAGAGAACTCTTGTTCCAAAACTACGATTCATAACTTCATAATTTCCTGAGTAAATCCCACAAAATCAAAATTTGCATTTCACAAAATCTTTTCATATTGCTTATTATATATGATGATACAATTTCTTGAAAGATCCTTTTTTTGAGACTGCAAAAATCGAAATCTATAAATCTAACAAATTTGACTTTTTCTTAAATAGTTGATGCAGTTTTTTTTTCTAGCGTTTCTTAACCATGAGCCCATAAATCAATCATCCAAGACCAATCATCTTTATATACGAGTTTATATACCTCGTTACGTAAGTTTTGGTAGCACATGTAATTTGTTTATTTATTATGAAAAATATGTTAAATCTTAGAATAGGTCTGAAATACATGTATATGACATCATTTGCAACTTTTTAAGGGCCTTTAATGGCTTAAATGTTTCCTTTCATTTTTCCTTTAATAAAGAATAATAGTGTTCCTTTGGTAATAGTAAACATACATGTCAATTTTAGTGAATTACGTTGTGTCTTTGTGCAACTTCAGTACAAAAATAAGCACATTTGGCCAAAATTGTCGCAAATAAAATTTCAAGCCCCATCAATATGACTTTTAGTCACAAAGGTAATATTAGGCTCCAATCAAGCATCTGGATAAGGCTGGAAACAGAGTGGACCCATATTTCGTACAACTTCACACTGCTTTCTCATTCATCCTCATTGGTTTCTCACCGGATGTACAAAAAACGTTATAAATCTTGATACCGGGAACAGAGTGAAGCCTCAAAATTGCCGTTTGACAGTTCACATGTGACCCTCATCTCCCACACACGGACAGACTGCAAAATTCGCTTTACTGCAGCATGCAGCAATAAAATTTCTTCCTCAGTCCAGCCATGACGCAACACGCCTTGAGTTAGTGCGGAGGGGGAATGGGGGTGGTGATCAGCCACACAGGCAGGATGTGCCAAGTGTGTAATTGTTTTTTGTAGATCTAGATCTAAAACATTCCCGTTTCTCTATAAAGGGAGATATCATCTGCAGCAAGTGATGAAAAGTTTCTGGTTTCATTTTCAAGTATCTTAGGCATTTTTTGGTGCCACTAAGTACTTCAAGGTGGTGGTGGCGGCATTCTCCATATACCAATCTTCTCCTAAAAATGCTGTGCACCCAATATCTCCTTCTGTATGCTTGTCTTCGCTTCAGCCAATAAAGCATCATCAACCGCAAACATGCGAGAGCAACTACTATCAATGCCATCTTGAACATAATTGATCGGACGGGTTGAGGCTCCACTCTGCTTGCACTTTCACATTTTATCCGTCCACAGTCCAACCACAAAAAATGTGGAAGCGCTGTGAAGTTGTGCGCAATGTGAATGTGGGCCCACTTTGTTTTCAGCCTAAGTCTGCATTTGAGATCCAATTCCATCACCAGGACTTGAAACTGGAAGCTCAAGACTGACAGCCCAATGCTCTAGAGACTAAGTTATGTGATAGCTTCAGAATATAAGGAATCTCAATTACAAGTGGATACAGTGACAACATTAAACAAAAATACGACACTTGAAACACCAACAACTTTGTCTTCACCCTTTTGGCATCACATTTATTATTTTTTTGTCAAATATGTTTTCAATGTTTCACTGTTTGCTTTCCATACTCTATTGTTTCAATAATGACATTATTCAATAAGATAAACAAGGCATGAAAAAGGGGGGAAGAACAACAAAAAAAAAAGCCTAGAGTTTAAAATGAAAATAGCAGCCGAGACACATTAACAAAAAGTGTGATCACCGCATTCTCAATGTCAAAGGATGAAAGATAGTTCTCACGAACTGAAAGCATTGCATTGGAGGCTGATCGTTACTGTTACGTACACAAACACTTAGAGCTTGCACGGAAAATAAAACATGAAACCACCAAACAAGAAATTATATGTAATAAAAACAATAATCTTAATAAAAGAGAAAAAATAAAAAATGAAAATGATGACTGAAAGAGAGGAAACTAAAAGCAATTGCCTCACAATTCGTTTCAATGTCATTGTCCAAAATTTTTTCATCATATGGCATTTGGAGACTAACTCGTTAATTTGGGGAAAATTATTTTATACAAGTTCAAATATTTGTTCCGCCTCATTGTCAGTTAGCAAGGTAGCAATGAGGTGAGTCTTTTTCACAGGAATAATTTGAGTAATCAGTGTCAAGCTTAAGGTTTACCATTCCAGAGAGAATTTCGTTTGAAAGTTACAAAAAAAAGTAGCACTTAAGAAAAAAATGTTTGTCCTACAGGTTTAGTAATTAGCTCTCTATATATTCTTAAATGTTTCCATAATAAGTTAAGACACCAGTCTTTAAAGGCTAATAATTCATTTACACTAATCTAAGCACTAGATTTTTTTAAATCGTGACATATAAAAAGTCCATCTAACAAGCAATGCTAAAGAGTGGTAAATGAGCCTGCTTTCATTTTGAGAAATGCAGACCACATAATCAGTTAAGCTACAACAGTATCTGATATATTAAGGGCTGTTCAAATACAAGGGGAAACATTAAAAAAAAAGAATAATAATGGAAAAAAGCATTACATATGAACAAATATACTCCACTGATAACATACATGTGGCAATTAATTGTTACTTGAGCAATTTGATAACATTTTAATATTGTAGTATGAAACCCAGTAAGAATACATATATACATAAGCAACTCTTAAATTTCCTTATATTATAAGTCCTCATCACCATGGCACTTTAATAACTACATGAGTTTTATGAAAACCAGTAAAAAAATGTGTCACTGTTTTAAATTCATTTTCTGAATGCTATAAAACACACACACACAACACCCCCCCCCCACATAAGTATACATCATATAGTTACTGAAGATGGCTTATATAACATTATGAGACAATAACCAACTACAACACAGAATTGCTGGACAAATTTTGGAATCATGTACTATATACTGTGCATTCAATCATTTTTTATTCATCCTCTCAAATTGATAACAGAAAAAGCTGATGCTTACACAATCTTAAAAGATGCCCTTTTACCTTCATAATTTACACCTTCTTTTATGTGAGATATCCAATAAGAAATGCATGCAATAAAGGAATGTATGCAAGGTATCAATTTCGAAATTAAAGAGCTTGTTAAAAAGGAAAAGATAAAATAAGTTAAGGGAGAAAAGGGAAAGTCAAAACAATATAAAGCACACAAGTCTCTCTCTCTTTTTTTTTAAAGCATCTATGAATATAGATGGGTGTTCTGATGATGTTTGAAGAAACTGAAATTAAGAACAATAATTTCCTGAACAAAATTACCAATGACTTAATCTCTAGAAAAGTTGTGATATCCAATAGATTTTAAAAAATTCTATTTAGCATTGAGAAAATGGTTCAACTAACTTGGTTACTGCATAAACAAAAGCACATTAAACAGTGAAAAATATGGCAAAGGAAATTGCCTTGTAAATATGTATTATCCTTCAATGCGGCCCTACACGACAGTTTTACAAAACCATTTGTCAAGAACATCCATCCCTAAAAATCAAATCAAGAAAACAATTTAGACCAAGGCTCTTCTCTCAAAGACATGATTTTATTATTCAAACAGAAGATGACAATACAATTTAGAACAACACAAGTACAGACTAGACTAGACAAGACAAAACAATTTGCTTGGCGTAACAACTAAATGAGGGAAGTGAAGAGATGGGCATGGGTGTCAAATTAACTTTACACATCAAAGTGCTGCCATAGTTCAGTTTGAGGAAACAAGAATAAATGTTGATCATGAGGGTAAAACAACTATGAATATAATATTATATCACCGAGTAAGCCATCTGTGCTATTATGAAGTCCAGCTGGCACAATGCAATAGCAGACCAAGGCTATAGACAATAATGCCGCTCCAAATACTACTATCTTAATCAGTTTATTGAAATAAAAAAACTTGCTATTAATCCTGTTCATTCACCCAATACCTAAATCAAAAAAAAAAAAAAAATCGTTTTCTCACTCAAAGCTTTTGCTTTCTCACAATTTCTAGTCCATAATTTAGCTGACTTGTAGGATATAAAATGTGTATGATAACAGAAGGATCAAAAGCTGCATGGGAATATAAAAACAAAAGTGGTATATGATTTTCTTTAGTAGAACTATCGATATTTCTATTTATCTTTCCAGAAACATTTCTGATTTTAGTGATGTCTATTTCCACCACTCAGATTGATCAAATACTTTTAGATTTCAAAGATCAGTAAATTGTTAAATTGCTTAAAATCAGTTGGTCTTAATTTATCTACAAAACACCATGTTTTTAAGTAAGTGAGAATTAAAAAAAAAACTTTTTTATCTTTTAAAACAAACAAAAAAAGGGCAAAGGAGTTTGATGCAGAAATCAATTTCAGGGCAAAAAAAATTTGTTTCAAGGTTCCGCATTTTTAATTTCAAATTTACATTACTTTTCACTCTGTTTTTAATACTAAAAGTCCATCAAATTTATTACTTCTGTGAACTATCCTCAATATCTTTTAGAAATGTATCTCAATGAATAAGATATTCACAGTCTAGAACAAAGTCCCAAATATTAAAGGCGGGGAAAAAAAAAAGATAAAAATATCACACACACAAGAAAATTTTACTTTTCAGTACAAACACATATGCTGCATTTACTTTTTCATCAAAATGAACATTCTTAGAGAAAGAAATACAATAACACTAATTTTATTTGAAAAACAAACAAGCACCCTGATATCACTGAAGCTTTACTAAACACACAGCAAAAATCACATTCCCTGTCAAGCCATGAGATTGGCCACAGAAACAAGAGATATGGTCTGAAGATAAAGAGAACTCTCTCAAGTTCACTGCATCTGTCACCTTAATAACACTGTGTAAGAGCTCCTGCAGAGTTCTGTTTCCTTGGGCACTGGAAATGTCTATAAATATACACATGAACCGACCTAAAGCTGTAGTCCAAGGCCAAAAGCACTGAACAGTAACATAGAATAAGGGAGGCCAAGAGAAATATTCCACAATTGTTTCAGTTGCGCTGCTTGCTGAAGATTTCTATAATGTTGATCAAGACATGGTAGAATTCATCGCTGATCTGGCCACAATCATTTCTCAACATCTAATGTAATCTTGTTGAGGAAGCTCAGCTTTTCAGAACAGAAATAGTCTTATAGTAGACTATCAATCATAAAACACCTTTGTTCTGTCAGTTAATCTGTGAAATTGAATAGGAGGCTCTCAAAAGCATTGCTCTGCTATCTTGCAAGCTTTGAGAAGAAAGCAAAATTTACACTTAATCTCCCAGTCACATCTGTAAAAAATCTTGGATTTGATTCTGTTGTAAACCTCACTGTAAAAGATCTTTTTGTAGTATTAAGTTTCACTGCAACTGCAAACATCTACCAAGCTGTTTGAGGCAACTTGTCAGCAACCAAGTGTGCAAAATAGAGCCAGGATGTGAAGGTATGATGAGATACAAGGGGCCAGCCCTTTTTGTCTTCTCAAAGCGAGGTAAGTAGAGGGATGAGGGTACTCATTTTGGTTTGAGCTGTCATCATTTCCGAAGATCAAGTACCACCACCTGGACATGAAGAGAGAGAAAATTGTCAATTTCGTTAACCAAGACCTTCCAATGCACAAATCAGACTTTATCTATCTGCCATAATATTACAAAAAGATACAATTACAAAAGAAAGGTATTTCTCCTGGGTGAATTTCATTTTATAACTTCAATATAAGTCTAATTTGAAGGCATGCAAAAAAAGAGTTGGCCTCTTGCCGATTCAGACAATCAAAGAAGATACTCTTCAAGCCAACAGTCAGTACGGCTACCATGTTGTCATCATTATAGCAGGACCAATAGTATTCTTTCTCAATTTTTTTTTTCCTTTAAGGAAATACATTTTCAAGGATTTTATCTCAAAGCATAATTTCAACAGAACCAGTCACCATTCTGAGAATGGAAAAATACATTCTGAGAGCCTTCCAATCTTTCATTTATTTCTATTCTAGGACATATGGTTTCTGGTTGGTATAATTTGCTCTGACAGTGAGCCAAAGAATATGTTAGCAGAACTTTTAGCATTTAACTCGATACTGACCTCTTTTCCCAAAAAAAATTTTTTGAAGAGAAATCAATTCCATCCTACCCAATATCTTATTTTAATTCAAAGCATGCTAAATAATGAATTTCACTATAGAACCTATCTTGTATAAAATCAATAACTGAGGTACCTAAAAATTAAAAAAGCACTCATGCTCAATGTAATACTCTTAGAGGTGCAAAAAAACATGAATAATATGTATACGAAAAAGGATTTTACAAAACAAAATAATGGTTGCCGATTGATTTCCGCTTATGTCTTTGGACAAAACTCATTGCAGTTAACTTTCAATTATATCTCATTCTCTATTGTAGATATAAATATGAGCTATATTCTTAAAACTCTTTGTTAACACATTAAAGAAATCCAATTTCATGCTTTATTTCCTTTTTATTTTATTTTTTTTGGTTTGATAAAAACCTGTTCAAGCAACCTCTAAATTTCTTTCAATCATAATAGCTTCAAATCTGAATTAACCATAAATGAAAACGTTAAAAAGAATTAAAATCTTTGCAAACAAGTCTGGACTATATGGAAGAATCTGACTGAGTGGGCTTCATATCCCGCGAAAGATATAAGGAGAAGGGATCTTTGACCTTAATAAGTATCTTGCTGTATCAGACAATCAAAGAAGGTATTCTTCAAACCGTCAGTCAGTACGGCTACCATGTTGTCATCATTACAGCTGGGTAACAATCAATTATTATCCCTGAAGCTTCCCATTCAACTATTTCCACTAAGTAAATGGGTTGTGTTTCTATATTGCACATTTGATTGCGTTTGTCTTAATTTACTTACATATCACTCTAACAAAGCCCCAGACTTGAAACTCTCATAAAGATTTATTCTCACTAAACTATATTGCTATTATAAGCTGATGATGAGAATGTTTGCACAGTATTTGTAAAACTAATCTGGCCATAGGGAACGATAGGTATCATAATAATTTTCCCATCTACAAGGCTCATGAATAGTTCTCTCTTAATCAATGCACGAAATCCTATCAGTTTAGATTTTTTTTTAACTTCCAGAGATTTCATATGAGAGGCAAGGGATACTCAATTTTACATCTTCATTGCCTCAACATATCATTTTCTAATTAGTTCAACCAAATTTGATTTAATAATATCTGTCTATACTCATTCATCACAGAAAAGCTAGAAGAATGAAATTATATGATTTATAATTCAACTAGCAAAATGTGCTACAGAGCAAACCCCTGCACCTTGTCTTTCAAATACGAAGAATGGGGGAAAAGAAAGATGTGCTGGCTGATTCAGACAACAAAGAAGGTATTCTTCAAACTGTCAGTCAGTACGGCTACCATGTTGTCATCATTACAGCTGAGTAAAACAATCTATTATTATTCCTGAAGCTTCCCATTCAACTATTTCCACTAAGTAAATGGGTTGTGTTTCTATATTGCACATTTGATTGTGTTTGTCTTGATTTACTTCCATATCACTCTAACAAAACTCTCATAAAGATTTATTCTCACCTAACTATTTTGCTATTATAAGCTGATGATGAGAATGTTTTCATGGTATTTGTAAAACTTATCTGGCCATAGGAAATGATAGGTATCACAATAATTTTCTTATCTACATCTCAAGAGGCTCATGAAGTTCTCTCTTCATCAATGCATGAATTCCCGTCAGTTTAGATATTAATCTAAACTTCGAGAGATTTCATATGAGAGGCAAGGGATACTCAATTTTACATCTTCAATGCTTCGAGATATCAGATTTTCTAATTAGTCTAATGAAATTTGATTTGGCAATTTTTATCCATACACATTCATCACAGAAAAACTAGAAGAATGAAATTAAAATTATTTATAATTGAACCAGCAAGATGTGCTACAGAGCAAACCCCTGCACCCTGTCTTTCAAATACGAAGAATGGGGGAAAAGAAAGATGTGCTGGCTGATTCAGACAACAAAGAAGGTATTCTTCAAACCGTCAGTCAGTACGGCTACCATGTTGTCATCATTATAGCAGAGTAACAATCTATTGTTGTCCCTGAAGCTTCCCATTCAACTATTTCCACTAAGTAAATGGGTTGTGTTTCTATATTGCACATTTGATTGCGTTTGTCTTAATTTACTTACATATCACTCTAACAAAGCCCCAGACTTGAAACTCTCATAAAGATTTATTCTCACCAAACTATATTGCTATTATAACCTCCTGACGAGAATGTTTTCATGATATTTGTAAAACTTATCTGGCCATAGGGAACGATAAGTATCACAATAATTTTCTCATCTACATCTCAAGAGGCTCATGAGGTTCTCTCTTCATCAATGCATGAATTCCCATCAGTTTATATACTAATCTAAACTTCCAGAGATTTAATATGAGAGGCAAGGGATACTCAATTTTACATCTTCATTGCCTCGAGATATCAGATTTTCTAATTAATCCAATCAAATATGATTTGGCAATTTTTATCCATACACATTCATCACAGAAAAACTAGAAGAATGAAATTAAAATTATTTATAATTGAACCAGCAAGATGTGCTACAGAGCAAACCCCTGCACCCTGTCTTTCAAATACGAAGAATGGGGGAAAAGAAAGATGTGCTGGCTGATTCAGACAACAAAGAAGGTATTCTTCAAACCGTCAGTCAGTACAGCTACCATGTTGTCATCATTATAGCAGAGTAACAATCTATTGTTGTCCCTGAAGCTTCCCATTCAACTATTTCCACTAAGTAAATGGGTTGTGTTTCTATATTGCACATTTGATTGTGTTTGTCTTAGTTTACTTACATATCACTCTAACAAAGCCCCAGACTTGAAACTCTCATAAAGATTTATTCTCACCTAACTATTTTGCTATTATAACCTCCTGACGAGAATGTTTTCATGATATTTGTAAAACTTATCTGGCCATAGGGAACGATAAGTATCACAATAATTTTCTCATCTACATCTCAAGAGGCTCATGAGGTTCTCTCTTCATCAATGCATGAATTCCCATCAGTTTATATACTAATCTAAACTTCCAGAGATTTAATATGAGAGGCAAGGGATACTCAATTTTACATCTTCATTGCCTCGAGATATCAGATTTTCTAATTAATCCAATCAAATATGATTTGGCAATTTTTATCCATACACATTCATCACAGAAAAAATTTAATTGAACCAGCAAAATGTGCTACAGAGCAAACTCCTGCACCCTGCCTTTCAAATACGAAGAATGGGGGAAAAGAAAGATATGCTGGCTGATTCAGACAACAAAGAAGGTATTCTTCAAACCGACAGTCAGTACGGCTACCATGTTGTCATCATTATAGCAGAGTAACGATCTATTGTTGTCCCTGAAGCTTCCCAATCAACTATTTCCACTTAGTAAATGGGTTGTCTTTCTATATTGCACATTTGATTGTGTTTGTCTTTATTTAGTTCCATATCACTCTAAAAAAAAGCCCTAGACTTGAAACTCCCATGGAGATTTATTCTCAACAAACTATTTTGCTAGTAAACCTCCTGATGAGAATGTTTTCATGATATTTGTAAAACTTATCTGGCCATAGGAAACAATAGATATCACAATAAATTTGCCCATCTAAGTCTCAAGAGGCTCATGAATAATTCTCTTTTAATCAATGCATGATTAACTTCCAGAGATTTCACATGAGAGGCAAGGGATACTAAATTTAACATCTTCATTGCCTTGAGGTACCAGATTATCTAATTAATCCTACCAAATTTGATTTGACAATATTTGAACATTTTCATCACAGAAAAACTAGAAGAATGAAATTAAAATTATTTATAATTGAACCAGCAAAATGTACTACAGAGCAAACCCCTGCACCCTACCTTTCAAATACGAAGAATGGGGGAAAAGAAAGATGTGCTGGCTGATTCAGACATAAATATGGTATTCTTCAAACCGTCAGTCAGTACGGCTACCATGTTGTCATCATTATAGCAAAACCACAAAATAAATTTCTCATTTTTTATCAAATAGCTTTCAACTTTTCCCATTCTTTTGTTTAATTGGCTCACTATAATAAATATCAAGAGAGCAGCTTATTTTTTCACAAGTTTTATGACCCACGACTCAGAAATAGAAAGTACGGATTGAAAAAACACAAAAAAACCAGAAGTCACCTTGTAATACCAGAGTACCAAAATTTGTGCAGCCTGAACTCAAAGAAGAAGGAATAGCACAACTACTTACCGAACCATCTGAAGCACTGGCACCAACTTTATCCCCTCTGTGATTCCAGCATACCTCAAAAATACCACCTGTGCCCCGATAACTATGAACAAGGGAACCAGTCTGGCAACAAAGAAAAAAAATTTATAACTTTGAAGCAAGAAAAAATTCATGATCAGCTGGATGTTCTACTGTAATAACAATTTTTAGCATATTTCAATAATTGAAAAAACTAAAACAATTTACCTCATATTAAATTTAAAATTCAAGACAAGTCAGATTGAAAATTAATACACACCATTCACATAGATTTTTTTGTGCAAATATGCATTCAGTCAATAATAGCAGAAAAGATTTAAAAAAAAAAGAAAGAAAAGATTGTTTTGTGTTTTCCAATACCTTGATTACCCCCAATGCTCAGTAATTGCACCCTTGAATGCTATGTTTGATATTCCCAAGGCCTTGCAGCAAAAATTGGACAAGAGAAATCTGAAACATTTCTCTATGATCTCATCCATGAAATGCACATAGATTAACAGTTGTTTTTTTTCCATTTTGCTTTCAATTAATTTCCCTTGATAATGGCTCTGTTATTTGATACCTAATTCTCATTTTTAGGGACAATGTCATAGTTATTGATACTGAATTAATAAGATGTTCTGAAGCTTTTGAAACTCTTAGAGCTGTTGAGGTGAGGCCAAGGCTCATTACCAGTGTTTTCGGGTGTGATTGTGGAGGATCTTTCCACCTGCATTCTTTAAAAAGCTTAAAGAAGGCGAACCCTCTGACAAAGTTATACATCATGCCTGTCCCATTGTTCTTAAGTCATTCCGGGGGAAAAAAGTTCACGAAAACAATTTTTTTTTAATGTACAAATATATCATAAAAGAGCTTTAAGCTCCTTTGCTAAGGTAGGGGGAGAAAGTGGCTCACTTGAACATTCCATATGTGTACACATTTGTCAAAGGATCCACTAGCAATGTATTTGCCGTCTGGGCTGAATGCAACACTGTACACAGGCTCTGTATGTTTAGTGAGGGTATGGAGACAAGTTCCGCGCTCAACTTCCCATAGTCGAACAGTTGAGTCAAATGATGCACTGAGAACAGATGAATAATTCGGTTAAAACAAGAACCACACAATCAAGATGAATTTATTTTTTAAATTAATGAATGTTGTCTAAATAGCCTAACATTCTTTTCCCTTGCTTAAGAGTCTCAGGTAACACTGAATCGATGATTAAATAGTTCTAGGGATTCAATGAAACTGATTTCCATCCTTGTTAAGAATTTGAGACAGTTTTTGTGCTGTTCCATCATTTAAAAATGATACTACGAATTACAAACCTTGCAAGTATCAAGTTCTGATTAGGATTATTAGTTCCACCCCCTGTTGGACTCCATTTGATGGTGTAAATCTCTTTACTATGAGCCTGCAGGTCGTGAACTCTCTGGTCATTCTTCATGCTCCAAATCTACACCACACCAGGAAAGATCAAAATAAAAACAGGTCAGAGCTTTTACTTCTTCCTATTTTTTTTTCTCAATTAGGAGGCTTTGCCAAGTCTAAACAGAAATTGTAATAAATTGATAAATTAATGATACATGGCTTATCTTGATTTCAGTTTATTGATGTATAAAAAGTGTTTGGAGGGAGTTACAAACTGGGTTTACGAGGCACAAGCAATGAGATCTTTTTGATTCAGTGATTGAGGTACAAACTTGCAAGGCTCATGCCCTTTTACCAACCTTTAAGGTCATATCGTCTGAGCATGAAGCAAGAAGCTGACCCTGAGGATCCCACTTGATGGCATTCACTTCGTTCTGAAGGAAGGAAAGAAAAAAATTCAGAGGATGGAAGGCATTTTTTTTTGTCTTTCTTTTAGCTTTAACATGCATAACAAGGATCTTGCTCAGCAAAGTGAGTTCTTTTATAAAGCTGTCAAATATTTTCAATGTTGAAGAGAACACTTCCTCTTCTTACTACAGCAATTATCACATTATTTTATTTTTTTTTTGCCTAGACTGAATTGCTTTGCAGGAGAGTCAATAAATTTTTATGTTCTTAATTTTCATCAGGAAAAAGAATCATTTTGAGGCTTAAAACAAATATTATGTAAGCCCTATGCCAGCTCAGTCTTTGCTATGATATTTCACATAATCAAGTGATCCGTTTCTGGTAGATTTGCTTTAAATGTGTATATTCAAAATGTGAAAAGGATTCATCCAAAAAAAAAAAAAATGCAAAGAAAAAAAAACAAACAAAAAAAACAACAACTGAATAGATCAAAGGTGAAAATATATGTAACATGAATAATTCATACAAAAGCAAAAGTTTTTAAAATTAAACTTCTATATATATTGTTTTATGAACATCAGAAAACATTTTTTCCAGCAAACTACAACTTACTGTATGGCCCTGGAATGTTTTGACTGGCCGAATGTCCCCAAGCCTACACACATGGATACACATGTCCGTAGAGCAAGATGCAAACGTTGTGTTGTTCTGCCAGTCCACATCTAACGCTGGTGCTGGATAAGAAAAGTAAAAGTAAAATTTTAAGCTCATTTTTTCCATTGAAGACATTTGCCTTGCAAATTTTTATCATCTGGCAACTGATAATAGTGACATGCATGGTTTCTAAGTGAAAAACAGCAAATTTCAGTTTCATAGTTAGAAAGTTAGACTGCCCAAACTCATAAGAGCCCAACTGACATATCAACTAAATAAAAGATTCTGTGAAATAAGGAAACAAAGATGTCATTGAGGATTCTATTATTTTGAGGCAATATAATAATAAAATGAAATCCATAAAGGTTGCATTTATGGGGCTAACCTGTGTGAAAGGGGAACTGTTGAGTGCAGCTTCCAGTGTTGGCATCCCAAATTATTGTGGTCTGGAGTCGAAACAAAAAAAAAATCATGAGTCATGATTACCAGTTTAGTGTTTCTTTTAACCCACTGACAAGAACATCATATACTGGTAGTAGAAAAAAAATATTTTTTTTTAAATATGAACAGACTAAACCAATACCTGAGGCTACTGATACAGAATTTATGTCAGATTGTTGTGCTATCACTATAATATATTTTAAAAAATAACCTCTGCTTTGAAAAGAATAAAATTTAAGGGAAAAAAAAACCAACTTCACATATTTCTATTTTTCAAGTTATGGACACAATGATTAATTTAATAACAGTTATTTTATCCTTCATTGAACTTGTTCGAATTGATAAAACACAAGCTTTGAAAATTTAGCATCACACACAAGAATTATTTTTAAAAAATACCACAGTTCAGAATGAAGTTCAGGTGATATTGAGTTTCTATTTGTATACAGCCCGACAATGGTGTAACTTTTTATGAGTTAAAAAAATTAAAAATTAGATGTAGTGCACAAAAATTCATTGAACTATTCAGCAGTAACCCATGAATGCAAAACTGAAAAGGAAAAAATTTTTGTAGGCATAAAAATGAAAGCTTGAGTACATGAAAAAGAAAAACTCCAAATGATAAGACTGAAGGATGGAACAGGTAAGAAACACAAAAGGAATTTGAAAACTTCTCCTTCAATACAATATTTTATGTGTCTGCCTAAGGCGAGTACCTTGTCCACTCCGGCACTGAGAATGTAGTTCCCTCTTTTGTTCCACTTGAGAGCAAATATTGGACCCTTGTGTTGCCCAAGGGTGTTGACTAGACGACCTGATGTGAAAAGAAAACAAATCTTAAATTCACTGTACAAGTAAAATTATCTGTGATTATATATATATATATATATATATATATATATATATATATATATATATATATATATATATATATATATATTATAACTATCCAACTAATTCAAAATTGTGGTTGCTGCGAGAATTAAAATTATAATTTAATTATACAAAAGACAAAAGAAATGTAAGTAAAACTAAAAAAAAAATAAAAACAAATCATTTAAATAACCAATATTATTTTATAAGTTGGATTCACTATCATACTATGGCTGCTTTAATGCAAACAAAAGCTTAAAGACAAATCTAAAAAGGACATTATTCAAATATATGCACTCATAAAATGCTTACCATCAATACTCCATATCCTAGCAAAGCCATCATAGGATCCTGTTGCTAACAACGTGCCATCGCACTGCAAACCACAACAAAATTGTATCTTTTAAGTATTTTGAATTAATATCATTGTTCCTAAAACATCATTTTCACAAGTTAAGATTTGCATGTAGCCCAAATGGCTCTAAAAGTGCAGTTGATTAGTTAGTAAGTTACATTTTAACGCCATTAACTAAGAAAATCCTTTAATGTTGCCTTGGTAGCTTAATTTTGAAGTTTACCTCTACACTTTATACCCTCCCCTCTCAGAACTAAGTGGATGCTCAAAAAAAAAAAGCACGGATAGAACAAGATAGTTCTTCTTGCACTAAGGTAAATTAATATAATGGCCCAAACAATTTATCTGATTTATCATTTAAAATGTGAAACTGCCTATTTTTCAAATACAATTTGATTGGGGTAGCAAAATTAGAAAGATTTTTCCAAGGCACACTCACTCACACCTCAAATTGAATGTTTCCATATCTATTTGTATCAAATTTTTGTCAGAAATGTGACACTTTACAGCGAAATAGTTCAAACTTCAGTTATTTCAAAACAAAACAAAATTATCTTAGCAATAAGAAAAAAAAAATTATGTTTAAAAATCTGACTGCAAACCCCCTAAAATCCCAGATTAAACATATTTCTTTGTAAGTATGGCAAGAAAAGTGTGCCCTACCACCCAGTCTAGAGATGTGACATCCTTGTTGCTTGGCACCTCTGTGCCATCCTTCTGAATACAGTGCCGCAGTACCAGCTGGCTGGCACTTGTGCCACTGTTGTTATCATTCATGTTCCAGATACGGGCCGTTGAGTCTCCAGATCTGTAACCGAAAAGACAGAATGAAAGATTTTCACTTCGAGTTCACAGTGTTTAGTATGGTGATTATACTTCCGTCTTTCATATTCATCATATTCAGTATGCTGAACAAAGCATTTCGCAAAAAGTTACTAAGTTCATGCCTCACTCAGCCACTTTCAGAGCACATTAAAGATAACCAGATTTCTCACAGTCCAGATTGAAGGCCCCACTCCTGCACTATAAACCTGGTATGTGCGAGTTTGGGTTAAATTCCTAGAAAACCTAATTAAGTAGCACTCAAGTAATTCTCTAAATCTGACAAATGCTTAACACCCCCCACATACAATTATTAACTTTAAAAAAGTGCCAACAAAAAGGCTCTGATACTGATATGATAAGGCTTCTTCAAAATTTTTGTTTCCACCAAAACAGGCAAAAAAGGATCCGAAATGCAAGTTTGGAATGCCTAGGCAGAAAGGCACTGCTGAGTATGAAAGAGCTATTGGTGAAACTCACCCTGAGGCAAGCAAGTCATTTGTGGGATTCCATGCACAGATGAAGACTTCAGACTCATGACCCCTCAACACAGTGGCTTTGCTGCTTGGGATGTCCATTGCGCTGTCCACTTCCATGGCGTCAGTGTGGTTATCTGGAGAATATCATGCATAAGTAATAAAAATCATTACCATAAAATTACATAACATAATAGCTGAATCGCATGGAACCGTTTTAAAATTTCTTTGACATGTGGCCTACCATATCCACTATTGTCCTGATAAAGTCTCACATAGTAATAAAATTAGGAAAACTAGAATCAATCATATTTAAAAAAAAAAAAACAGTTGCCCCGAATGATATCTGCCCTGAGATCGTTCTATGACTGTATGTGGGCCCCTTTTTAGTTCTTAACTCTTAACTTTCTCTAAAAGCCATACCCAGGAAGGCCCTTCATTGGATCTATATAAATAGAAAATCAAAAGAAAAGTTTTAGCGCCAGTTGTAACAAAAATGATTTGGGGTTATACTTTAGGAGCAGGCTATATCAAACTGTTCTTAAAAACTCTTTATAGGGAGAAAATTTCATATATTTATATCACAGAAAAATAAATATTTAATACTCTTTATGATGCCAGCCAGATGTGTATCACCTGATTTAATAATTCTTTTTTAAGTTCATAAATGCAATCACTGTTGGTTTCATTTCCCCAATAGAGGCATGTTAGGTTCACAGTAGACCCCCCCTCCCCCGGATTGGCAGCCGAGCCGTCATTCACGTAGCCTGGGATGTGAACACTCTAGCACATAGTAGCACGCTGCGTAATATCACACAATGTGTAATGTAATTACCACTCTATGTATAGAGATTCACCGACTTTTGATTCACTACGTATGAGATTGAGAGCCCATCAGCTCTAGACTGCCCCACACGCCTCTCTCTCGGTAATATTATGTTCTGATGTTCTATCGTGTGTTGGGCTGTAGCAAACAAAGGACCAATCTCGAGTTATCAGGGTTAAGTAGAGTAACCACGACAGCTAAATTGAAGCAGACTGGCAGAGCGGGAGCCTCACCGACAGGATGCGCCCCGTCGTCACCGTTGGTGGCGCTGCTGGTCTCCGCCTTGACCTGGTTGCTCTTGGCGATGGCCTGCTTGCGCGACTCTACCATGTCCGGCATGACAGCATCAATCAGGGACATGCACTCCATGGTGCGCTCTGAACCATCCTGTCAAGACATGACCAGACAAACAGGTTAAACTATTTGCTCCTACTGATTGATTTGATTGATTGATTTAAAAGTTTAACAGGCTTAATCTACGCGTACCTATCATGAACAAGGATCTCAGGGTCTCCAGCTCTGCATTATTTGATCTATTATATTTCGCTATCAATGTGTAATAATCTTCAAACCAAACCATCAATGTAAAAAAGAGGATTAAATGAAAAGTGAGTTCAGAATATAAAAAAAGTTTGCTTTTTCTTTTGTTACATCATAATCTTAAAGGGCCGTGGCTGTAAAAACTGTTACAGCTGTAACGATGTTTTCCAGAAGTTATGGTTATACAATTGTACGTTTGGTGTAATCTCTAGGATGCTATTTCATTAATTTTATGAGTAATTAACAATATGACGCTTTTTTTTTTCTAATTTGTCTGTTTTCAGTAAAATGACAAAATTCAACAATTTACATGTATGCGGGATATGAGAGAGAGAGAGAGAGAGAGAGAGAGAGAGAGAGAGAGAGAGGGGGGGGGGGTGCCTGTTTGGCTTCTTTCCATGATAGAGGTAAGCCTCCCCTTCCCGCCATACGGTTCCTGAGAAGGAAAATATATAAAAGATCGACATGACCACTGGTTTTAAAGACACTAAACTTGGTTTCCTTCCCTATCGGAGAAATATGCTTTAAACCGTTATTCACCCCCCTCCCCCTCCACCACATACACACACCCCTTTTTGTTCTGCTTTTCAAAATCCCAAGCGCCTGGTAGTAGCGTTGGCTTGCTCGCCCTCTAAGCTAGCTCTGTAATAAATAAATGGCATAACGGCAGGACGAAACATACGAGAGTATTTTATAGTAAGACTCATCCCTGACGCTCAATCAACCGCCCAACGATCTCAACTTTAGATTTCATGGACAAAGCACTGGTGGCAGGTCAATAGGTAGATTGATCAAGCATTTTTTTTCAACCCCTGATTACCATGATCGGTGATCTCCGAACTTTCCAGATTTTCCAAAGGTCAATCAAAGCTAGATGGGACACACGACAGATCGAACCCACAATAAGACCCTACGCAATTTTAGTCCTTTCTTGCAAAACTAACTTCAATATACATGTATATGACAAAAACCGCTCGAACTCTCACCTCTCCCTGGTTAAGATCTGATCACACTATGCTGTGGTCTTGGCCTTTCGATTTTATTTATTTTCGTCGTTTGTTGCTAGATTTCGGTCAATCACCTGCGAGCTTTGGCTGCTCATGACTTAATGCATTTGTATTTATTTGTAATAAAACAGTTTATGAAAAACTATTGCGGGGAGTTCTGGGGTGGAACACTTCGGTGATATCAAGATAGCTACCAAAACTGTAAGTAAATTCCTAGTCATATTAGAGCAAATAGATCGAAGGACTGCCATAGAGACTGCAGTAAACAGCAGAGAAAGCCAAATACAATGGAAGTTTAGAGAGTATCCAAAACTGCGATAAACAAAACCGACTTGTTTGGATAACCGAAACCTTATCAGCGCCTCTGGACCTTGAGGGGTTACCGAAGAAGCAATAATGTGGCAAACGTCTCTTCCCTCCTCTACCTCACACACCTCTAATTTACCTATTTTACTTATACAGCTCCCCCCCCCACACACACACACACACTTTCTTTTTTTTTTTTTTCAGCTTGTTAAATTGCCAAAGAGAAACCTCTCAAGCTCGGCGAGGGGCACACACAAGAATTTGCTTCGTAGATGGAGTACGAGGTCTTCAGCCCTTCAATTCAGTTCATTAAATCTTGTCCTTATGCATGAAAGTTAACATTCGCGACAACAAAAATAACTAAAAAAAAAATGTACGATAAGAATAACCTATGATGCTTGAATGTTTGTTTTCCCCCCTTTACTTTTTTTCCTACTAGAATAACTGGCTAAGATACTGCAAATAAAATTGAAATTTCAGTCCCTTTTTTTTCTTCACTGTAATTCATTTCAGCTTCGCGTTCGGCATCGGGCTCCACTGTAGATCTAAATTTTGACAGTCCAGCCAAATTTTAAGAAATTGTGTCACGTTTTACGAAGCATCTTTGCCTCAGCGTTATTACTCCATCCTAGTCCAAGAAAGAAATCTCATCTCTATTTTTAGATCGGAATGAGGTCACTTGCGGGCGCAGCGACGTGGAAGACGCAAAAGCGAGAGAGGGTGGTGCTGAAAGTCTGCCGCCCTCTCAGACTCTTCGCAGCAGAGAGATCTATAGTCCGTTTCACAAAAGCGCACCCTTGACAAAGTTTATAGAGAGGCTTCATGAGGCCTTGTATCATAATGCGCACGACACACGCTCGCGTGATATGAGAGAGAGAGAGAGAGAGAGAGAGAGAGAGAGAGAGAGAGAGCCAGTCTCTCGGGACAACGAACAAGGACTACGAAGAAATTTTTGTGGCGAGGCCAGCACTTCTCGAACGAAGAAGGCTGTTTAGAGGATTGGGGGCATTTTCACAAGGGAAAAAGTAAAAGGAGGAGGGGAAAAATGAAGTCACGCGGGCTCTTTCCCGGTAAAAATAAAACTCGTTCTATGCAAGGAAGTAGATCTAGTGGCTGCTGTTCAAGCTCTCACCCCCATTCCCGCACTGAATGGTTTGCAAACTGTCTTGTTCGAATAGACCCAGATCAAATAAAACAAATTCCTCTCCCTCAATTCTTGTACTGCTCTACCCTACCCCCCCACACACACACATACACACACAGCATTTTTCATTTTTCCCCCTCCTGAAATTTGCGAAGAAAGAATAGTATGATCGAAATGTTCATTGAATTTTTTTTCTTCGTAAATCTAGAACCTTATAAAGGAAAGGGTCTCTCTCTCTCTCTCTCTCTCTCTCTCTCTCTCTCTCTCTCTCTCTCCTCACGCCCCGCTCCCCTTCTTTTTTCTTTTCTTTTTCATAGATGCCACCATAACCTACGTGTCCGGTAACATCAAATCTAGCAAACCTAGCCTAGGCATACTCTCAAAAAAGAACAAATTGTGATTAAAAAAAAAAAAAAAAAACCCAGCTGCACCGGAAAACCCCAGCCACACATCCCACCACGTGATTGACAACGACACAGCGCAGAAGCTCCCGAGGAACAAAGAACAGACGGTAAGACAAGTCATTAATGGACGCCCGCCATTCACAATACTTCTGATATTAAGATAAACAAAACAAAACACGGTTTAGAAAACGGAAAATCCCGGATTTATGTTAAGCTTACGCAACATCAACAGGAGAGGTGCGATCTTGCGCAAGTAGAGAGGGTTGGTGTGAATCTAATAATTTTGTTTTTGAGACCAACTTTTCTCAACCAGTTTCAGGAAGGTAAGCTACCCGCTTTAAGATGCAGCAAGGACCAATTACGGTGCGGGTCCGACCCCCAAATTGCTCATCTATTATATTTATTTTTATCTTGACCCTGCTCAGCACTAGCACCACCGTCCTTTAGGGTGACGTAAGGAAGAAAAAAAAAAAGGTTCATAATTCAAGAAGTTCTAATTCCTATCATGTAGACCCAATAGTGCCAAAATAAGGCAGTACGTAACGCATTTTGTCAAGCAATTTTGACTCTCCATCTAGATCTTAGCCGAGTATTGGCTATAATTATATAAGCTGCGAGGGGATATTCTAGCGCCTCCCTATTTCGTCAAGTTGACTGCGTTCAAACCTTGGAGTACAGCTAGAAAGAACAGGAAAAGAGTCAGGCAGAAACCAGGAATGGCTTCACGCCATGCCAGAGCTGGCTGTATGTAGATCCGGGCTGATAGAGCTCTCTACATACAGTGTTTGGCTTGCAAGCTCCTCGGCGTTTCCTCCCGATCCGAGCCACGATCAGCACAGGCGCCATTCATTCTTAGCACCATCCTATTCTGACAGGTCGGGATAGTTTTACACTCAAGGTTAGGCCGGGAGAATGTGTACAACCGGTATCAAGTAGAGCGGCTAGCTGTGTGCCAGGCAAGGCAAACCGATACTGGATAGTTTGTAGATCTAGGCGGTTTGTTTGGCTCGACATGATGGCCTCACAGAGAACGATTCCACCAGGAGGCGAATCTTGAATTAATCGAGCCTAGGCTCCATGTTTGTTGTTGGGAATCTTAATATGAGGATAAAAATAGAGTGTATGTGTGTGGTGACGACGGGAGGAAGTGAGAGAGATAGATAGATAGATAGATAGATAGAGAGAGATAGAGAGAGAGAGAGAGATAGATTGATTGATAGATAGAGAGAGAGAGAGAGAGATAGATAGAGAGAGAGAGAGATAGAGAGAGGGAGAGAGAGAGATAGATTGATTGATAGAGATAGATAGATAGATAGATAGATAGATAGATAGAGAGAGAGGGAGAACGATGTTTAACAAATGCGCAATTACGCTGATTATTCCAATATTACAATTACATGTAACCGTTAACACCCAAAAGACTCGATACTCGAAAAACACACATCTTCGTTCAAAAGCACTATTTCAACTTTCACTGCAACATTTAAAGGCTCCAGACCATAAACAAAGAGTTCGAGTTTGTTTTGCCTTGGCCCCATAATACAGACAGACTACCACACTAAACCCCGTCCCGCTGTTACGATAGAACACCTCATTAGCTGTGCACATTGCCCTGATAGTATAAGTTGTGTCAACTAATATGTCTTTGAAGTCTCAAGTGACCTCATAAATATTAAGTGGGTCCGTAGAATGGAAAGGTAAAAGATACTTACCAAGTTGAAGTTTGCTGCATATTCTACGGTCCCATTAATATTCATCGAGGTCAATTGCCCTCCCTTATCTATTTTGATTGCACCCTCCCGTACGTATTTGTCTGTAAAGATATGTCAGCATCATAGACCACATTAGAATCATAATAGTTAACAACTTTAAAGTGTGAGCCTCCACGGGCGTGACCAGCCTATCTCAATTGACCTCGATGAATATTAATGGGTCCGTAGAATATACAGCAAACTTCAACTTGGTAAGTATCGTTCACCTTTCCATTTCAGTTTGAGTCTTTCCCCCTCCTCTCCTATACCAGCCTGTATCCTTGGAATGGCTCACTTAAATCCACCCAGCAGCCCTAGCGGGCTGATACCCCATCACCAACGCTTCTTTATCCCAACCACACTCCATCTATTTTTGCGCTGTCTAGACCTTCAACACCTGGGGTAGTCGCTTCCTCCTCCAGCCGATTTTATCTGACCACAACATAACTGACCAAGAGGTCGAAGATCAAACACCCCGAGAGAGAGAGAGAGAGAGAGAGAGAGAGAGAGAGAGAGAGAGAGAGAGAGAGAGAGAGAGAGAGAGAGAGAGAGAGATGGGTGGAGGAGGAAAGTTAGAGAAGGATTTTCTTAGAAATACAAGTCATGTAAAAGGTAGCAGTGTCGTTGTGACCATAAGATAAGAGCTTCCTAGTAACGTTAAGCCACAATCATACATCTCTCCAATGTGACCCCATAAACGACCACTCCAATGTGAAGGGATCTTACTGTTAGCGTCACGCGAACTGTTACAAGCGACCGAGCTAGATTTATGCCTAGTGGAATTCCACCGACAAGCAGCCAGCGCCACCTACGGGACGCCGCAAGTGGCTGTTGAAGATAAGCGCGCGGGACTGACCTCGCGAGGTCACACCTGCGCTGTGGATGATGACGTGTCGGACAACCACAGGACGACGGGCCAACCGGACCCTCTTGCCTCGCCGCGCCTCAGCGGTCTGACTGACCTTCTCGTGTCCTCAACATAAACAATCCAATCCAAATCACGCAACACCTTTTTTAGATCCGGCAGCTTACAATACACCATGATCAGCGGGAATACCCCCTCTAGGGAAGTAAGAACAGCAAACGGATTTTTTTTAGTGTGTGTGTGTGTGTGTTGGTGCGGGGCATGCCCACCATCCTTGAGACTTGCGTCACACAAAAAGATTCGTACACCGAAGCGCTATCAGGGTAGCAGCCGACCAACAGTAGAGTGCACATTCAGGTAGCAATGAGCGGTGTGACGCCATTGGCCCACTTGTCCCGGCTGTGATAAAAATATCCGCTTACACATCTGAAAGCGTGCATACAAAAGAAGCGAAAGAATTTCGGGCCGAGGGGCCGGGGCGCGGAGAGGCACTTAAAAACCTAAATGCGGCTGCGTCACGCATCAGTGTTAAATACTCCAGCAAGGTTTCATGGTCCGTTTCTCAAAATTGGGGTCATAGTTCCCATTACTTGGCACGAGCAAGTATCAGTACATTTATTAGGATACCGTCTGCATCAAGATGAGGTTGGTTCGGCCAAGTGGGAAGAGAAAATGCGACACTTAGCTAGAATCTAGGAATGTCACCGATATTGTTTTTACCGCAAACGGCAAACCCTTTCAGACTTTTAAATGGAGTAATTCAAGACTCAATATTTGCAGCCTTATCATGAACCAACAATTACAGGACTCATTCTGTAGATGCTATGTTGGAGCTATGACAGAGCCTTAACCAGGACTACGTAACGTACTTGTGTAAATTTATATAGCGATTCTGAGAGCCCCCGCAATGGGTCGGCGTGTACTCTGTGCCTGCGGTCACTGGCAGTCACTGGAGTGTTGCAGGGTGCATGTTGCACCTCACCAGTTCTAGTTCTTTCTCCTGCGTGGGATAGTCCAGGGAATTACCATTCGAGCTGGCAATTTACAGATGGCGAAAGAAGAAGAAGAAGAATTATGCCGCCGTGGTATGAGAGAGTAGGCCTGGCAAAGCATCCTCGCAACATAGCAATACTAAGGAAATATCATTACTTGCAGTAAAGCAACTCTTCGCCTGTTGAAGGATGGCTACCGACTTGGCGCGCCTTCAAGTTCAATCTGTTACAGGAAAGGGTATAAACTGACGGCTTGCGTGTCCAGCGTTGACCCGAGTGATAGTTTTCCATCGACCTGACTTGACGTGGCAATGGGCGGGCGCTCCGTTTATCTGACCAATACTACGTGAGATTGGTGCACCAGTTGGGAAACACTCAGTCATGGTTTCAGTATCAAAACTATGGCTTGTCGTCCGCTGATTAGAAAGAAAAGGTCTTGGTGTTATCTGGCCTGTCATTTGATCTACAGAAAGGTCATTGCCACATTGGCAGTCAGGGGAGCTGTCTGTCTGATTGTAGGACAAAAGGCTGGGGGCAGATGGTAACAATGCTAACCTTTTCTTTCCACACTGACAGAAGATTAAAAAAAAAAAATCCAAGAAAATGGATGAAATAAAATCGTCACGTTGCTGACATTCTCATTTTTCGGGGGGAAGAAACGAAGGGCGGGTCAGACACACTTAAAGAAATTGCTTGTTTCGCCTTTATAGGTCACCAAAGAGGAAGAGGTTTATGGAAAAACCTTGACAAGGCATTTTCATTTTTCCCTGACTATCATTATGGTCCCGTGTTGATTAAACAATGTTGTTCTTAATATAAATCTCGACTGCAATCTAGATTGATCAACTAAAGCGTTTGTCTTAGAATTCTGGGATGTAAAGAGAGGGAAGGGCCAGGCAATGTTCGGTTGCTTCCATTCTCGTCAAATCGACGCCTATTTTTTTTTTTACAGAAGTGAAACACAAAATGGCATAAAGGGCAATAACATGGTTGGCGCCCTCAGCTGTGGGAACATGTTCTAAGGAACTGACTGTGCCCTCGCAAGGTAGACAGCAACTGTAGCGATTGCCAGCAAGCTATGGAGGTCAAAGGTCGTCTGAGATCTCGAGTTTTAGCTCCTAGCACCTGCTGGCTGACTGGCTATGCACACCAAGGCATGGCGGTTAGGTCGGCCTGTTGAGTCATCCAGTAAACAGAATTTTTCCGTGGTTATTGGGTGGGGGGACAAAAAAGAGCTGTAGGTGTGTCCATGACTTGTATTGGGCTCTTTAAGTAGGACATCCACAATATGTTTCTGTTAATCGATTGAGACCGTCATGAGCTATCCTAGTTATACAAGATAACGATTGTCTGTTTATAGATTCAGGTAAGGCTTTTCATATCCTTGTAGACGTTTACAGAATGATTGCGACATCAGCCCGAAATTGTCGCATCAGTGCAGTCAACAGCGACCTTTCACAACTTGGAGAGTATAATTATAGCTCTGACAAACAATTGACTTTCAAAGCGCTCGACGGTTACGAATTGACATGATGAAAAACACCCGCAACCACAGTATCCGGCCACTATCATATCTTTGGGGGGGGGACTTGAAAATAGGAGGAAGCGATCTGAGAGCGGCACCGCTTTAATCTACATGTACCATCGGATATCATAAAACTGAAGTAATGACTACGCCTGAAATGTATTTAGGTGAGACTAATATTAGAAACAGACAGGTAAGAAAAGTAATAATATACCCCGAGCGATAGTGACTTTCGAAAACAAACGACACAGAGTGCACTTAGCGTAGCCAGACTGTAACGCTATACAGTCATCGACTCCTAGCAAAACTTACTTTAATTCAAGATGACGAATGATATTGTGACCTTTCCATTTCCTGTGCGGTGCTAGACGCGGAAGAATATTATTTTTAATTTAAGCCACTCAATATGGACGGAAACACCATAAAAAAAATGGCCCCTGCGCTAGAATAAAAGATCTAGTTAGTCATAGCATACCTGGAACTAAGAAAGATCTTTGTTCCTCGAGTGCGCACCCTCCGAGCAGTTAGTTTTTGTTATTACTTCGTGGAATTGAGCGCATGTGTGTTGGGGCGGGAAGGGGCGAGATCGAGAGGGAGGGGAGGGAGGTGGTAGCGGGGAGAAGGGCAACAACGTAAATCTGATAAGGATTCAGTTCCATGCTGCAGGTTTCCCTTGGGGAAGGTTGCGTCCGCCGACCTCAAGCACAACCGGCAGTCAAATTCTGTCTGTCTGACCACATTCTGTTGGTAAGTGTGTGTGTGTGTGTGTGTGTCTCTCTCTCTCTCTCTCTCTCTCTCTCTCTCTCTCTCTCTCTCTCTCTCTCTCTCTCTCTCTCTCTCTCTCTCCCTGAGTCAACAAGCCACTCACCCTGCCAGCATGCGACTGTCTGTCCCCTGAGTTCAACACTCACGACGAGCTGTGGCATGGCACTAATCGATAACCTGACACCACAAGCCGGGCATCAAAACGATGCTTCAACTGGAGTAATCGGATTAGCTTTTGTATCAAGGTAACTTCTGTCTACACGGAGCAATTCAGTCTAGAGCCCGCGTGGTCTTCGAACATGATGTCAGCAAAACAGCTGTGTAAAGCAATATCAATATGACACCTATTAAACTAGTGAGCAAAACACTACAATGAATTATAATGTACTAGACTGTCATTCCGACCAGGCGCCACGAGATGCTAAATATAGGATTGTAAGACTTATGTCTCTCTCTCTCTCTCTCTCTCTCTCAGCAACAAATGTGAGTAAGCAGTGGCCACAGCGGCACCACGCAAAGCTAAGAGCCAAGTTCCATGGACATTTCTCGGCAGTATGTACTGACGTTGAAGGTGATTCTTTAAGCTCAAAGAGAATGCTAGGTATCGATCTAGACGTGGAGGTAACAACCACTGTTGGTCACGTGACCAAGAGATGAGAACCATCCTTAGGATGGTCAGCAACCACACGCCACGCCACGATATACAAGCGCAACCTCCTCGAAGGAGCCTATGACTGAACCATGACATTTTTATTTATACCTGCAACCCTCTCAGCCGAACCTAAAAAAAAAAAAAACACCGCGAAATTTTAATTCTGTGATAATCGTCACGAACCATTCTTACTAAAATCTAATCTTTTACCAAAATTTTATTTGCAAGTGTCACGGTATCGAATCTTCCCCACATTTGGGCCAGGAACTGGATTGATTGATCGTAAAATATTGTACAAGCCCTGTAAAATCTACAAACATTGTAGATGAAAACTTTACAAATCACAGTTAGGTTTAAAAAACAAAAAACACCAATGTATGAGAGAAAAGAGCGTGCTGTTATGTTGCATTATTGTCACTAATAAGATTGCAGTTGCAATATGGCACTGTCTTCAAAACGGCCTGTAGGACGGCACTGGGAGAATAAAATTTTTCTGAAAGACATCACAACTTTAAGGGAATATACCACAGACTAAGTTAAAATACAGAAAATTGTAATTTGAAATACATTTAGAGAGCAATGTCACAGAATATGAAAAAACAAACAAAACAAAACAGAAAAAAGAAAAGAAAAAAAAAACACAAAAAATTCCACTGGCCCTTTCGAATAGTGGATTTGGTACGAAAACCTCCGACAACTGATAAACCATTCCAGCCATTTTATCTTTTTCACAAGTTTGACCCGGACCTTGGTTCCACATACCAAAGTCCAAGAGCCAAGGTTTATTCAAGGGAAAAAAAAAGTAGGTGAGGCGGGAGAGAGAAAAAACCCAGACTCTAGTGCAATACTTGTGAAAATAGCAATCGTAGAACGATGGATTCCTGGCCAAAGAATGAATGCGAAACATGGTGGTGCTTACGCACCCTATCAGAGCAAGCCTGAAGAAGTATCACAGTTCACCATATCCCCCTTGTCAACAAACAAACTATAAAAACAATGTCAACAAACAGTTGCTGATAACATTGGTCTCCGCTCATTCCGTTTGATTTGAACCATGCAGGAGTAGGGCACGCGTTGCAACATGTCAAACAGACGAACGACCAGGAACAGATTAGAATTTCTAGATGATTTTAAAAAAATAAAAATGCGAGTTCGTGTGTATGTATGGAGAGATTTGGGGGGGGGGGGGGGGCTATTGCTTCATCACAATGAAGTTGTGTTTACGAAGCCGCACATGTAACTCATGAAATCACAGGTGACGTGATCTGTTAATAATCTCGGGGTCCATGGTGGTAACGTGGCAGTGTGACCCCTTGAAAACAATATCCCATCAGAGGTCACTCCCATCCCACCTACACGGTCATGATAAATGAACGTCCACGGTGGGGATTTCAGGTGTCCCCCCCCCCTCCCCCAAGGAGCCACCGCTAGTTATGCTGTGACAGGATGCTGGCCAGTCTCTGACTGTTGTTACAACCAGAGCTGTAAAAACAGTTACCCGGTCAAATTTTTATGGGGCCAAGAAGTTCTTGCAGTCTTTCCCCTCAAGAACACAAAGACGCCCAGGTCTGGCTTCCAGTTCCGACCCCTCCCACGCCCCGTGCCCCCCCCCCCCCCCCCATCCCACCTTTTCTCCTTCCCAATAATCACAACAGGCGGGATATAGACGCCACATCAGGTAAAATATTTAAGATAAGTATGCTGTATACATGTAGGTGGCGCAATGATTTGTTCATGCACTATTGCATGAACTCGCATTACATCGTCATTGAATCTTAAAATTCTTTGCTGAGAACAGGGAGAGAGAGATAGAGAGAGAGAGAGAGAGAGAGAGAGAGAGAGAGAGAGAGAGAGAGAGAGAGAGAGAGAGAGAGAGAGAGAGAGAGAGAGAGAGAGAGCAATCTTACATAAAACCGAGCCAAATAAGAAAAGCAGTAAACTTCACTACGAGCGGTGAAAATAAGATTACAACCATTCATCCCTTGGGACTCTGCCAGAATCCCCCTCTAGGCGAACTGCCAACACAAGATCGCCAAGTTAGAGAAACTTAAAAAAAAAAAAAAATGAAGGCAGTTGCCTTTTCAGAGTACGATCTACACGAGAGGATATAATTATAGATATGTATCTAAATCCTCTCTGGATCTACATAATAATAGTACAGGCGAGGAGACTGGGGGTGGGGGATAATGAGAAGAGGGAAAGAAAGAGGCTGGGGGGGGGGGGGGGCACCGAATGTGCTAAAAGTAAAACAGCTCGTTAAAAAATGGGATAACAAAGTGAACTAGACAGAAGTTGGCGTCGACCCATTTACCGGCAAATTCCTTGCGTTGACACCTCCCCAGGTAGACACACACACACAAATCACTTTCATCCATATCAAGTTAGAGTAAGCAGCACTATTATAGTTGCATGAACTACAATATGTATGTAAAACAAGCGAAAACAAATCATTCCTGTGAAGCCGTACAAGCCAGATTCCAACGGTGTTTATTTTTAGGATCGGATAACCACAAAACGGTGAAAGAGTTTGTTTTTTCGCACATCATACGGGATTCAGGTTGTTGCTATGTGATAAACATTCTAAATGTCATTAGCGCCGAATCCATCAATTAGCTCTGCACGTTGACAAAGAATTCAAACCAACTGTAGACAATTTTAAGGGAGAAAAAAATAGTCCTCATAAGTTTTGAGAGCAGTGTTAATTATTGCAAGCTAACTAGGTAAACCAGCTGATTCTAGTCTTTCCTAATCCAGAGTTCTTTTAAAAACCGAACACTTATGAAAATCTTAAAGTGCAGTGCCTTTCCGGCATTCACGCCTGTCTCATTTTAATCTGCATGATAAAATTGTTTAAGAAAGGGTCTGTAAATAGATTTGAGTTTGAGGAAATAAGGTGACTTTCCTTTTGGTCCTATAAAAATAGCACCCGCCTTGGGCGTGACAGCGTGACTGTAAACAACGGATGGAAATTCCCACTAAAGCCAGGAGCTCGACTTCCCTGGGTTGAGCTGTTTCCAGCAATCCCGTAGTTTGCAATAATTATAGACGGAGATCCAGCTGTGTTTATTGTTATACAGTGCAACCAGCATCTCAAACGTGCGGCGTAAATAAGTACCATCTGCTGCCACAGACTGGATTGATAGCTGGATCTCACAACTAGATCAACATACAGCGCCCGTATTATGTTTATAACAGACCTAATAATTATAATAACAGATCGAAAATCAGCCGGTAGAGCGTTCAAAATACATCAGCATATGATCTGTGCTTTCTTTAAAACCCATTGGTCTTGGTATATGTGTTTGTTTCTCTTTGCAAAAATATCCAAATAAGCATTTGATATTATAGTCCGCTGATGCACAGTTGCACACAAAGCATAAATGTAATTTCCAACAAACTTGTTTCTAATTACGATAAGCATCTACATTGTCTAAACTTGAGTCTCAACTTTCCTTATTTTATGCTAAGTAAAATTAAGCAACGTCACAGCAAAACTCTTCTTTCCCTTACATGTGGACATAAGACGCTCAGTCAAGCAACATTATATTTGTAGATTAAAACTGGCATTCCACATGGATTTATGCGGGCAAACCTAGTTTAGGTCTCAGTTAAACTGGAATAAATAGTATAGAAAAATCAACTACAAACCTAGATCTAGCACGAGACCCACAAATAAGACGTAAGACATGAAAACACAAGGACAGAAGGAATGGAGAGTGATCGAATCTGCACCTTGATACTCATCACCTTGCCGAGACACGACCAGGCACTTAGTCAATCAGCCATCCACATATATACAAAAATAGAGGCTTCAGATGCAACGCTCTAACACACAGAGAGGGAAAGAAAAGTAGACTGTAAACTTAAGACCCCATTCTGATTCTGATCACCAAAGTATCACTGTACAACCCTTAGACAAGACTATCTCTGGGCCTTTGCCAAATACCTTTCAGTTGAAAGAGTTGATTCTCTACAGCACCAGACTTGTGTGACAATGTTGATGAGGAAGCAAGCGTTTATCTTCCTCATTGCTCTTTTCAACTTAAGGCCATAATAGCGCTATGTTACAGACTGATTTATCTATAAATAGAATACTGAGCTCCAGCCCAGCACACTCCCTGCCAGTCCAATCACCATCACCGCTGAATGGTCAGCCAATGATTAAGGCAACCGACAAAGAGCCAGATTCTGATCTTTTATTAAAGTGATTTAAGCAATCACAGCTTAGTGGTCAGATTTTCTTGGCTGTAAGCTATAAGAGGAACTGCAGTCATAGTAGCAACACAATTATTAAACCTTTTAAAAACACCTTTCTGAAGTGATTCACGTCAAACGAGCTCTTCCATACATCAGTTAAATGTTACTTTTATGTTAAAGTAAAGTGGATAAGTTACAAAGACAATCTCCAACCTTACCTCCCCTATGCTAATCTCCGATTCTGTATACTGTAATCCCTTCTGTATAATGCTGAGTAGAGCAGCAGGGGGCACCACAGCACCATTGATGTTGGACTGACTGATGTGACTTTCAATACCAAACAGATAGGCAGAGTGCACAAATCCTGTGGAACACAGATACCAAAATATACATGAAGGGATTCATCTCAGGTAGTCACCTCCTCCCACCAACTTTTTCTCATATCGCTCTCAGTAAAGTGTATAAAGTAATTAGATCTTGAGATCTAAAATGGGCTGTCCCAGCCTCTTCTGTTGAATGACTGCCTCCTCTTCCACAGTAAGAAGAATTTAGAATTCAGATCAATTAAAAAACAAAACAGGAATGCCTTGAGGAAACTTGAAAAGTTTTTTGCCTTCACACCAATAAAAATTTTCTCATTCTCAAATAGTTGAAATACTCCTTTAGTCATTAGAGCCATTTTTAACTGTAATTTCACAATGAGCCATGAAAAAGAATAGCTGACTGAAATTGCCATTAGCAAAAAGAAATGAATTTATATTTCACTTTTACTACTAAAACCTCAAAATTTCATTGATTTGTACAAATCAATGGCAAAGCAATACAAATCCCAAAAAGACATCAACTGCAAATAATCACAGTCCTCACTTGAATGAGGCAGGTTCAATCCGCTCCCCCCCCGCCACACACACAGCATGTCTCTGTCTCAGAACAAACTTAGCACCCAATACTATGATATATTCTTACTTCAGAAAGGACTATAAGATATTGAGAACAAATAACACACTGTAAATCTCAGCACAAACACCCACCTGACTCCTGTAAGTAGCGGTAGACGAGGAAGTTGACCTCGTCGCTGCAAAAACTCATTGTCTACTAGCAGTTCAACCAGCCACGAATGTTCATCACAGACACAACAGGCAACAAGTAATCGGTTGATTGATTAAATCTGGAAAGAAATTACATGTATTTTCAATTATGGTGGTTTGATGTCTCTTAAATACACAGGGATCAATCGCTTAAAATTTGAGCCATAAAACCATGGAAAACCAAATGGTTCATATCATTACTAAAAAGAAATCTGAAATCTATTTTGGTTTTAGTCATTGCAATGCCTAATACTCCCCCCTTTCTTAATATACCCAAAAAAAAAAATCTGAGATAAATTAACTGATTAAGTAAATTAAACTTCAATCTTTTCTAATACAAGGATTTTGAA
Source organism: Elysia crispata (assembly GCA_033675545.1). Taxonomy (NCBI): domain Eukaryota; kingdom Metazoa; phylum Mollusca; class Gastropoda; family Plakobranchidae; genus Elysia; species Elysia crispata. Next base: position 213,575 of record JAWDGP010003795.1, read on the forward strand.
CAAATTAAAATAAATGATGATGATTTGATTGATACTGATAGTGTATTCGTATTGACAACAAACCATAAGATCCTGCCAGCACATAGCTATTTCATATGCACTTAACCGGTCCATGAAACATTTTCAAGGAAAATCTAATATTGACTTGACATACTCACATACCCATCCATTTCTGCTACAATTGTAAAATCGGTAAATTTTAGTTTCTCCTTTTTTTTATGGGGGGGAATGAAAGAGAGAGCGAGATTATCAAAGGCTAGTGTCAATTACAATTCTATTTACCAGCTGGACCTAAATCATTCTGTTGAAGTGAGGGAAGAAAACATCTGCCAGTATTTATATGACTGCAGGATTCGTCTTACTCAATCAAGATCTATATCTTGATATGCATGTAGTAGAAATTTGTTTCAAATATAATCATTCATATTTATACGCTTTAAGTCGACATCACACAGAACTAACAATGCAGAAAATGTAGACAAGGATCGTCTATAGTTAAATGTGAAATAAAGAAGGAAACAATAAAAAATTGTCAAAATAACCCTAACTGTACTTATTCACACAACAAAAATAATGACATCTGCTAAAAAATATGGAGTAAAACTTTGATATACAACTCATTTTGATTTTCCCAAAAAAACTTCTTCTTGGGCTTTAGGTGAACATACCTCAACATGCTCGATTTAACATTATAGGTTTTAGAGCAGTGGTTCTTAACCTTATTGGAGGTACCGAACCCCACCAATTTCACATGCAGATTCACAGAAACCCTCTTTAGTGAAAAATAAAATATAATTTTTTTTTCAAATTCACGACATAGGTATGTTTTTACTGGCTCTGCCGAACCCCGGAGATCAACCCACCAAACTCCAAGGGTTCAATTGAACCCAGGTTAAGAACCACGGTTTTGGAACTTAGATGTAGGTGGCAAAAAAGGGCAGAAAAAAAAATAGGCCTAGCCCTGGACATATGATAAGTCTTCATCAGAACTGAAACAGCAAAATCATGAAGCCAAATGAATTTTAAATGTTCGAGATTCTGCCTCATAGCTTGGATGAATGCACCAAAAAAATCAGAATTGCTTGAGGATTTATACTAACTAATTGTGAAAGAAACAATAATAACAACAACCACATTTCATTTATAATGAAATACATGGCAAAGTAAGGCTTTAAAATCCAGACCTTTTCAATCAGATATACCATCAAATGTCTGGTGTGAGTGAAAATAAATATTATTGAAGATATATAATAAGGTAATACATTTTAATGTTAATTCTGTCTTTGTTATGCCGCAGAAAAATATTGGAATGAACAGGCTAAATTTGCTGAAATCATCAATTTCAGATGGAATAAACCTGACATTGGTGATCAACACACAAGAACTTCACAAAGACATGAATAGCCATCACTGTGTTGGGTTGAGATAGAGTTCTGACTGGATTCTAAATTTGCAAAGCGGACTGATGGAAGATATTGATTCCCTCAAACTTGCTGAAGAAACTTAAAAAAAAAAAACCCAATGGACATATTCCAGGCCTTTCACTTTACAGCTAGATTTTAATATAAAAAAAATATAACTCTAGATCAGAGATTGAAGCAGAAAGACTTTGAGGGGTGAAGCACTGAAATCTGCCTCTATTCAAACATAAGGTACCTAAGATATATCCAAGATAAATTGCACTACAAAACAGATTATTTAGGCCCTATTTAAACAGATCTAGAATCTAGATTGCTCAAAATCTAATCAATTAACAAAAGTTTGTGCAGTCCGATATATCCAGACTGTGTATACAATCACTTTTTCTAAGCCAGTGCAACTTACCTTGGGACTAGACTCTAGATCTAGATATATATATCTAAGAATGCAGTTAAACAGAAATATCTAGACCTAAATCTAGACAGGTTCAAGTGAAGACTTCTATATAGATTTATGTTTAATCTGTGCTTTGAAACAACAATTCTCCTGTTTGGAGCTAGAACCTAGATTCTAGATCTAGATCTAATCTCTAGATTTGATTTTAAAATCTAGTCTAATGAAGATTCTTATGTCAAACCTCTAGATCTTGATCTGATTCTAGATTAGATCAGGTACTACTAGTGTTTGAGTGGCACAAAAACAAAACAGCAATGTCCAATTCATTTTTGGAAGTATTTTGACAGCTAACTGATCTTGATCTAGAGTTTAAATCTTGATTAGATCTACATCTTGCATGAAGAATGATGAACTGATTTTTTAACCGAAGAGCTGTCTTTGCAACACCGTAATTTTGAAAAGGACTATTCCGATGCCGCAGTATATAGATCGAAATAAAATTCACCGAAATTGACTATGAGATAAGGGAAGGGAGATAGAGAGAGTTGAACTAAAACTGTCCATAGTCTGTTTCTATCAATTTTAAGTACCAACAAAAAGTGAAGCGTGTTAGAAAACTAAACTAACTTCTAGGTATCTAGATCTAGGTTACATCAAAACTCAACAGGCTTTACTATAGTGGAAATGGACAAATGGAATCAAATACGTTGCTAAAATATATTTGAATGAACCATGAAGTCTAGATCTAGATATATAGATCTACGACTCATAAAAAATCTGAGTGACCTCAATTCTACTCAGGCCGTTCCATGAACAACGCCAAACAATTAACACTTAGCGCTTCATAGGATCAGCTCTTTTCATATTAATTCACTACTATTTCAATAGGATAAATATTTTTTCTCATTACGCAGTATTAAAATTAACCTAAAATTTCGGGTGAATATCCTAAAAATTAATGGTAAGTCGGCCTTCTCATACACTAGTTTTAGGTCAAATCTAGATCTAGAGGTTGGACCAAGTCTAAAACTTTTGCTACCCATATGCTAATTCGCAGTCTGTGCGCCGTTGGAACTTGATCAAATAAATTGAAACACAAAATTGGACCTTATGGCTAAATAAAAACTTGGTCGGCAATATCATACCTTGTCTTGAAAAGCAGGTATCAGTTAAAATCCTTTTAAAAACACTGAGAATCACAGAAGATTGACCTGTGAGAACTCTCCGCCTATCCACCGCCAAAGCTGAGCTGGCCTAGCAGAACATTGGTTAGTTGGCTCAGTACACTGACGCTTCACAGCTTTTCCTCGCCTTTTAGCTGAGGCTACGCCTTGGGTACACAGACGAGAATATCTTGTAGATCTAGCTCGTTTCCTTAGAGGCTAAAGGTATAATTAAGGGTGTTAAATTAAATGTTTACAAAAATCAAGTGTTTATCGCCGGAAAAGATGATAGGCAAACATCATTCAGCTTCTCAAAAAAAAAAAAAAAAAAAAAAAAATCACTTTGTCAACAACAGGATGTGTCGCGTAGTAATATTCTGCCTCGTGTGACCCCATTCACGAAACAGTTCTTCAAAGAGCCGAGTCTAGTCTACGCTTACATTTTTATTTTTCTCGAAGCTAAGCTTGGATAGGCGTATATTTTTACTTTATGGCGGTGACAGATAAATTGAGAGCGTCTAAAAAAAAAAAATTGAGAGTGTCTAAAGAAATTGCTGCGTAGACCAGCATAAGGCTTCATACTAAATAATACTATTTCACCAAAAAGGGCTGTAAAGTTAAGCTATTCCTCATTTTATAAATACCATCACAATTCTTTGTTATTGTTTATCGGTAGTCTCAGTCAGATGTCTTTGCAGATTGCACATCTGCGTTGATTTACAGTAGATGGAAAACTCACGTTTAATTTTTTAACTTCCCTTTGTTTATTGGTATAGCTACCCGAGTTTGCTCCTTTTTTTTTCATTGAGTTTTATGTACTGCATGCCGAATGGTAATCTTGATACAATTATTTTAAATCGTACTAACGTAACCATTTTACCAGATTGAACGCTATTTCACTTCCACTAACATTGAGGAAAAACAAAAACTAGCGGTTTTTTGTTTTTGTTTTTGCTTTTCATTGATCTGGCTTACATTTTAAGCCAATTATTAATGAAAAAATGCATTATACTATGACCTGCAAGAGATATATGAGATTCAAGTGGGCAGCAGCTTTGACACTTGTAATCATAATAAGTCAACAAGATAACCTTATCGTCCCATGATTATAATCATTATTAACGGGCTTTATAAAGTATTATATCGTACAATTATCATAGGAAATGATGCTGAAGCCTGAAAAAAAAAAAAAGGGTTATATCTGAATGTCTCCACGCCAGCGAGACTGAATCGATGAGATGCTTTCACAGGCGTGGTCTGGTTTCCATCCTTCCTTGGTTTTTTTTTCCCCCCCCCCCCCCTCTCTCTCTCTCTCTCTCTCTCTCTCTCTCTCTCTCTCTCTCTCTCTCTCTTTCTCTCTCTGCTTCGTTTTGTTTACCCCTCTCTCTCTCTGTCTCTGTCTCTCTTTCTCTCTTTATTTCTCTTTCTCTCTCTCTCTCTCTCTCTCTCTCTCTCTCTCTCTCTCTCTCTCTCTCTCTCTCTTCATTTGTTTGGCGTTTCCGTGACTGTTGTTGGGTGATATGATTTATGGTAAATGCACCTAGGCCAGGATACAGTTTTAACTCCAACATATTTCCCACACACAGGACATACCGGAACTCGCTGGAGAAGATAATACACTACCGAAGGCATGAGATCACAGCCCATTATGGGTTGGACTTTACAGATTTTTGAGATAAGTCTAATTAACAAAACAAAAAAGCAGCAAAAAAAATTAACAAGAATATGCCGATGCTACGTAAAGATAATTCGTACCTGGGTTTGTCGTCTGATGTAATTGCCAAGGACGCTCAATGGCAATTTGAAGACACGCTTCAATTTGTGATGAGTCATCCGCCTCAGTGTGTCACCTGAGTTACCGCCCTGTATCGAGGCGGTGTGACTGTGACGACAGACGACAAGTACTGACCTTGGACATGACCTAACAAACTAGCCCTAGCATGGCCTACCTTCTGACTTAGGGGACGATAAACACCAAAGATTACTCGTTGCACTCTGGTGTCAGATTATTATCGACACGAGACTAAGAAATGATTAGGTAAGTTGTAAACTAGTGCATGTGATCAACATAACACTTGAGCATTGTTCTTCTCTCGAGGTTATTATTTTTTGTTCCGAAGAGTCAAGCAGATTTCTGCGTATGTGATAATTCTAGGGAATCATTAGTCACGGGCAATCTGTAGAGATGTAATGGGACATTCATTGTGTCATGGGACAGATTTGAATTAGAGACATGTGCGTCATATTCCCTTAAACGGTTATCCCCGATGGCAAATGTGATTCTTTTTACATTAATTACTGAAACGAACATGCGTTTGAAGAATCTTTTATTTCAAGACAGTAATTAATCAATTCTTGGAATAGAAAGTCTTCTTTAAAATGAGAAGCTCTATTGTGAAGAAAAAAAAACAACAAACAAACATATTCTCAACAAATTGGGGCCATATCGCAATGCCTTTGGAAACTTATAATTGCATTCCTAGAATAATTAAAGTAAGGAGGGAAAAACGAAAACAGCTTGAGATGCGCTGATTGACACTGTATTAATTGAACAAAGTAAAGAAGACTTGCAACGATCACTAGGCTATGTTCAAGAAGAAAGAAGTAAGAAAGGGTTGGAATTGAGCAGCAAAAAACACAGAAGTAATGGTCGTCAGCCGAAACAATAAGTGTCCACATATCAACATCTTTATGAACGGGAATAAACTCAAGCAAAGTGATAAATTAAAATACGAATAGGCCTGCTTTAATATCAAGCGATGGACGCAACGGCACTGTAAGAATGGCGCAATCAACAAGGAGTTTTCAGAGAATGAAATCAACACCAACAAATAACCACATCTCGATTCACACTAGAAGAGTCCTGGAATGCTCTATTGAACCCATCCTGGTGTATGGATGCGACGCCTGAACTACACACACACACACGCACGCAAAAAAAAAAATGGAAGTGTTAAATTGTGGTTCCTAAGTAAGGAGAATACTACGAATCTCATGGACTGCAAAGAAATAACAAACAAACCAAAAAAAAAAAAAAAAAAAAACCCACAGTGTTACAACCAACTGTCAAAACAAGATCACTCGTAAATAGAATACGAAACTGTCAGGCAACCTTGTTCGTCCACGTGATAAGAAGTGAGAAACTTGATGGAACATCTTGTGACTTCTGGAATGATCGAAGGAAAACGCAGCAGGGGAAGACAGCGACAAAAGATGTTGGATGAGCGAACAAAGTGGCTCAAACTAGGACGAGTGATACACGCACTAAAAGCGACGAGGTATAGAGATACGTGGAAGGTCATGGTCGCCTACGTTAAAAGCGCAGGGCACCCGATTGATTTGATAGTGCTAACGTATTTGGTAATAATAATGTATTTGGTTAGTAGTAAGTTCGGCCTTGTGTTTGGTACAATATCACAGCCTCCTGGAAGGTTTGACAAATCGTGCA
>JAWDGP010003795.1:225000-255000 GCA_033675545.1 Elysia crispata
ACAATCCAGTTTGATTTAATTTCTTTAGTTTATTTTCCTACATCAAACTATTTAACTGAAATATATATATATATATATTTATGGTTCATTTTTAATTCCATGAATCTCAGCTCTATATATTCAAGCTTTGCTAAACACAAAGCTGTAGATCGTTATTGACTTCTCCCTTTCTCTTACAGTCTTATAAAAGAAGATGATGAAAATTGTTATTTACTCTCACTTTGCCCAAGTGAGAGACTCATGATAAATATATCAATATGACATGTTTTCTGAGTCTGCATGAAATGCCTTTATGAAATTAAGCTGAAAGACTCTAGTGTCTGGAGTAATAGACATGTAGTGAACTGCTAGCCATAAGATCTGAAAAAAAATTTTTTTTGTTAAGCCTTCTTTGTTCATTCAGAACTGCATGAGAAAGAAATTGCTAAAAACAAAACTACGAGTATCAAACTTCATCATCAAAAACAAGTCATAGGATAATTACTTGGCATTCATCTCGTGATCGCTACAATTGAGACGGAAACAGTTATCTTCATTGTGATATTTATTTATGAATTGAAAAGAAAAAAAAAACCACTGCAGATATATGAAATTACACAATATGTAAACTTGAAAAGGCTTTAAAAAAACAAAACAACAGTACATGGATTTAGCATAAAACAATACAAACATCTTATTAGTACATGTATGTAAATATTTATATTAATATAAGTAAAATATTGGCACACCTCTATGTATTGACCATTTCAAGAAACAGAAAGCCACATTATGATTTCCTTGAAAACCAGGATCAGGGATATCATTTGTAAACATATTTGATATGTACAAAGATAAAATCTTTATTTGTTCAGAAAATTTCAGGCATAAATATTAAAAACAAAACTAGAAAAAGTAGTTGTATATTTCAATAAAACAACCAAAATTTGTGTAAAACAGAAGAAACTTGACATAAAATAATCTCCATCAAATTTATTGACAAATAAAAGAAATTACATGAATAATTTTTGAAAAGCAATTTACTGGTAAAAATAAAATTAAACAGTGCTAATATGTCTTTTACTTTCAACTCTAGGCTTTGAATTTGTTGGACATTTCAAAAATGCATAAAATATACAAACTGTGGCAAGACTGCATACTTTTGAATCTGTAACAGCACAGAAAATTAATAACTTTTGTCTATGGAACAAAAACAACAACAAAAGACTGACTTTGCTTATAAAACAGAGAATATTTAAGTATATGCAACGCTTGAATTAATAAAACATTCATGAAAGTGTTTTAATATAGAATGTTAGAAGAAAGACATAAAAACTGAAATGTATACCGACACACTTTAAAGAAATGTTGTAGAGCTGAAATATATTGAGGTTTATATAAGTAGAATAAATTGGAATAGATCGAATATATCTCCCAACCAGTCCAAATAAGTCAGAAAAAAATGTCCATGCCCTTTTCTGAGATACGCGATGGAAGTATTATAATTTTCTCTAAAGATACAAAATTTGTTAAAACTATTTTATACTACAAAAATTTTTTTTCTAAAACTTTTTCATATTCTGATCCTCAGGACTGGTTGTGAGAATAATATGAAGCTGATCTGCTGGCCTCATTTATTCATAAATAGAGTAACTTCTCTGTTTGGAAAAAAATAGGTATAAAAAAAAGTGAACATGCTGTTGAGCAGTAAAAACTTCCAAAGGCGATTTTGAGCTTGTAAAAAGGAAGTAGAATTAAGTTGAAAAAAGAGATTAGAGAGAAAAAAAGGAAAGAAAGGATTAACATTTTTTTCCTAAAAGAAAAATCCTAAATAGAATCTTTGAAAAGCTGAGATTTTTTGTGACTATTGAAGGTAAAAAATACCCTTACACATAGTCAAAAATAGAGATATAAACAAAGTGTAAAATTCTTATATTATATTAAAGGATTATTTGAATAAGAAAAAGAAATGGTTAAAAAGAGCTTTTTCAAAATTTTTGTGAACATCGAAAGTTTGCTTGCATTCTTCTTTTTAGAGTTGAAAAACAATGGTGCTCAGGATTTTCTATTCAATTAATTAAAAAAAAAAAGCAACACAAAAACAGCTTGACATGGAAATTAAAAATGATTTATACATTTTGAAGGAGAGAATTATGGTTAAAAGATGAATGAATTAAAAAAAGTCATTGAACAGCTAACTAAAATCCAAAAAGTACATGCATCAACACAACTTACTTCATTTATACAACAATGTGGTAAGAGAGATATAATGTATTTTCATAAAACCATAAAAATATTTACCTGGTTCAGGCACAAGATAATAACAAGGAGGGTCAGTTGTAATACAAATTTAACTACATGACATATGAAATCTCCACATGGAGGGAAGCATGCCTGCTTCTTCTAAAATCAGAGCACCATAATAGTAAGCTAAAAATATGTCCATCAATCAAACTATACATCATCTCCTACTGCTCCATAATATTTGTCTCTTTTAGATCATAAAAAAATAATAATTTAAATACTTCTGATGAATAAGATTTGCTGAGGGTCAAGCTTTCAAACTGAAATAACATTCAAATCAAAATTATGATGATTTTAGAAGAGAACCTGGACAAAGTCATATTTGTATTGAACTGAATCTCCTATGAAAATTTTGTAAGACAATTAAAATTGTTAAAATCTTTGTAATACAGATTTCAAATATGATGGGTGTTGAAAAAAATGGAACCAGAACAAAGCAGCAAAACAGACACGCAAAGACTTAGGTAAGGCAGATGAGAGTAAAATTATATAAGCAGATCATGAGGGCTTTGACCAACCCTTTGGATAGACTTAGGGGATGTAAATTTCATAAGAAACAGCAGCATAAATGTCAAATACTTGTGAATGAGAAAACTGAGGAAACAGTTTCAAGGTAAAAACTAAGAATTTACCATTAAAAAAATCTACAATGACAAAAACTTGAACATTCAGTTATGAAGCAATTTGCCTCTATGATGTCTGTAATATTGTACATTAAACAGAGGAGTGATAATTGCATATTCAAAGCGCCTGATACTATGAGTAAAGGCTGTAGAGTAATACTTCAACTCCTAACATGTACAAACACTATGGGGCCGTAATATGGCTGGTTGGATGAGGTTCGACCCTACCCCTGAGTAGCATGGTATCAGGCAAGGATCTGCCAGAACTTGGGTTGGCACCCTACAGGCTGTCTATCAACTGCCCTGCCATCACTGGTTATGTAAAGGAGTTACTAATTTTAACATCAATAAAATAAAATTATTTTGAATAACACCCTTTCCTCAGAAATAGCTACATAATGATAAACTCATTATTCTAAAATACACAATCTTTCAATAGTACACAGAATAAAAATAAGAGTCATGGTGATGAAAAAAGTTCAATGACAGGTATAACTTATGTTCCATGCAACGAAAAAGCAATCTACACCTTCACTTTCAAACCCCCTCTCCCTTAAAGTTTTATCTAACACTTTTAAACACTTCTGAATTTCTGAGTTAAGGATATAAAGTTATTTTTTTTACTGTACAAAGATAAATTAATAACTGCCCAGCTAAAAAAAAATGCAGACTTCTTTATCACTGAAGAAAATCTTTTATTAAAACTTTAGGTTCTTATCTCCACGTGTTGTAGCCTAACTAGATCTGTGATAAAGAAACCTAATAAATTTCCTTCTTCACACAGATCTAGTATTGCAGCTAATAAATTTCATGTGTCATCAAGTGAGCTCACAATTTCTCCCAAACATTTACTTGTCTAAATCTCTCTTATGTATCCATTTACATCAAGATAGCTTTCAGACTTCCGAAAAAAAGAGCTATGCACATTTAAACTGACATGAGTTGACGTGACTGGGTGATCACTATAGTAATCTTGCCGGGCTTGATTGTGTTACTTTCTGCCTTCTGACCCATAAGTCCAACCTCAAGAGCTTGCAACTTGCATTCATTTGATGAATCCAGAAGATGGCGCCCCATAAACTCATCCCGCAAAATATTGTCATTCCAGATCTGCAGACAATAGAAGTTTGGATATCAAAGCATATTTAACTTTTTTCATGAAATCATTGATTCCCTCATTCCTTAGCGATGTTTAGGACTGACACTGATCCTTAAATATATCACAGGTAGGCTGTGAAGGAAAAAGGAAAAGAAATGTGAAGAAAATATGATAGAGAAAAAGGATCTGAAGTAAATGAAACAGTAGAAAATAAATCTTTTTTTTTTTACAAAAAGAAAAAAAAAATCTTTTAACTACAAAAATAAATCTGACTATAAATCAATGAAGAAACAGCTAGAAAGATGAAGGAGATAGGGATTAAAAGGAGAAGGCGGAAAAGAGGACAAAGAATTGGAATTGAACAGACAATGCAAAAAAGGTAGCAAAAAAATGAAAGCTGAAAAAAAAGAGAGGAAGGAGCTTCTACCTGTATTTTTACTGGTTTTTTATGAGGCTGAGTCCTGTAGAAAATTGCAGAGGTGTTCCACTCTGGATTAGTGGTATCCTTGCAAGTGGAAGTTGTAACTTTTTCGCCTTCACACTTAATAATCACGTACGGATCAGCTGGAAAAGATGAAGAAACCAAAAACATATATTGAGTAATTTGTCGAAAAAAAAAAAACCAAACACCAGCCACAATGACTTAAGGATTTTCCAATAAATAAAATTTGAGAGATCAAGTGAACTGTGGACCAGCCTCAATAGAACAAGAATAATAGTAATAATAACAAAATAACAAAAAACAACAATGATATAAAATAACCATAATGATGATGATGCATGTAATACAAACAGAACAAAAATAAATAAAAGAATTCAGTGAAATCTAACCTTAATTAGCCTCCTAAGTGTTTTCAATCAATATCCTTATTTCATATAATTATCAATTTATCCAAACAGTTGGCGTATCCTGGAAAGATTAAAACGGATTATTTCTATCAGGTCAGTTTTTCATAGTTTCATCTTGCCTCAACTTTCAACTCCTCCATCCCCCCATCCCCTTTTCATCAATACTTAAGTTGTTTGGAACTTATCTGACCTCCATCACGCTCCTGTCTCTGCAGATCAGTGGCCTTGATGACCTTGATCTGGGTGACAAGGCAGGGGGCACGACCACAGCAGTTATACCACGGTTTCTTCGGCTTGTCTAGAGTAAGCTCCCTGGTGGAAAGAGAATAAATAGTGAAAAAAAATAGCTGTTGATTCTTCAGTGTATAAACTAATAAATCTTGCTTGCTTCTGTTTTTAATGATCAAAATTGTGAACAGGTAAATCATAAAATAATTTTGCAAGAGGAAAAAATATACATCAAGAAAGATGCAATTTTCAACAAGTGAAATGATACATAACTCTTGTGTAGCAATCTTTCTTCCCTGATCTTCTGTTAACAAAGAACTGGCATTCTAATAGTTATGACTGTCTCTATATCCCTTTCATCTTTTTATACCAACATGATTTACTCAGGAAACCTCATGACTGTTTCTAACCACTTAGATTGCAGTATATGAACTATATGTACTCAGAAATTCTAAGGATTGAAAAACAGTTTCACGAAAGGCATTAATCTGAGTATTGCAAATATAATAAAAGCAAAGGAACTAAAATTGCAAATTTTTTATTGCTAAAAAATCTTCGTCACAGAAAAGATGTAATGAGTAATTTCCTTCTCTCTCTTTCGAGTCAAAACAGGACGGCAACTTATTTTTTTTTTTGCTTTATAAGAAAAAATAATGAGGGCTTGGGCTTGTCATCTTCAGGGATCAACCTAAAGGAAGTTAGTCTCTTTCCTTGATTACAAGGAGTATTGAGTTCCCTTTTTAAATTAAAAAAAAAAAAGGAAGACTATCAAGTTATTTTGTCATCAAAGAGGAATGTATTTCACATAATACAAAGTCAAACTCTACATTCAAAAGAGTTCATATTGCATTTTTTATGCTTCTCTTTAATCAAAAACGCATAAGAAAATCATGGTTTTCTGAAGAGATATTGGGGATTATTTTATTTCAAATGCCATTCTTTTACGTCAAAATTCATCACATAAGATAAGATTTATTTTTGCTAGTTACTTTAAATTTTTCACTATGGTAAAATGGGATACCTTTTGAATCTTTGTGTCAAGAAAATAATGTTTTTGACCATGCAAGCCATAATAGGAATTGTTAGAATTTTTATATGAAGAACATTGAAAAAGAATCACAGAAAAAAAAATATATACTGTAATCTAACAACTAGCAATTTCTCTATCCTACCATAATTTACTTCAAAATGATATTACTGTAGAATCCTGTTAAAATGAGATATGAGGGACTTTAAAATTTATGCATTCCTATCAGGATATAAAAGACTAAATAAGATGAAAAAAAAAAAACCATAAAAAAAAAAATCAGAGTTCATAGATTTTAACAACTTATGACTTATGATGTTATGTATTTGTTCACATAGGCTACATCTCTCTCTCTCTTACTTTTCCTCTATCTTTTTCACATATGAAAAGAAGCCAATTGATTTTGTCGTCTTTGCCTCTAAACTCAAAATTTTCTTTTCTCATGCTCTATCAATGCAATTTCTATCTTTGTGTCAATATAGATTAATGTCTGTGGCTTGAGCATCAAAGGAAGAAGAGGACGGGAGGGCACTTTGCTGACTGACCTGAGGGACATTTTTTGGTTAGCTGCTGAGTATAGGACTAACAATTTTTAAGTGGTCATTGTCTATATAATTAACAGCTCCGCTACCTCCAGTAACGTATTAACAGAAAGAAAGATTCTAGGTGCCATTATATCAGTTAACTTTTACTATCGTTAAGTAGGAGAAAAAAAGGGGCTTGAGGAAAGTGCCATAATAGCACTAGCCACTATATATAGACTGCACTGTATTTGGACATTTTTTTTGTTTACCTAGCACTTGCTATCAGCTAGCTCATGTTTAGGATTGTCTACAGTGAGACAAAATAAACTTTGTATCCAACCTCACTTGCCACAGGGCCAACAAAAGCTGTCCGCTCCCCTTCTACACCTCTAACCCTACAAATCTATTAATATCTGCTGCCCAGACAGAGCAGCGAGTTCTTATATCTAGCACCCAGTTCAACACCTGTATAGTGTTTAGTTTTGTGGACTAGTTATTGAAATTGAGAGTGTGCAGCATCTTGAATTCCTTGTCTGATCCAACTTCTTCCGCTTCATCAGGGTTTTTAAGAGCCTGAAGAAGTATTTCATTTTTAAAGAGAGGAAAAGAACTTGTGGAAGTTATATAAATTGCATAAAAGCAGAGTTCTCGTCTTTCAGGATTTGTTATAAATGGACTCTTCTACAACACATTTTCAGTTGCATCAAAGTAGGCTTCCTTTGAACCTTTCCAATTATTTTCCCAGTGTCTCTATGATGCAATTTTAAACATTAAGTACCATCTAAGTCAAAGGTCTTGGGCTTAAACTGTACTTCAGCGCACGCAATATTTTCACCAATTCTAGGCACTCACTTGAAGTTACAGGCAGAGCTGGTGTAGACCCTCAGCAAGAACTCTGCAGTGTGGCCTGCATCAAAGGTTGAAGGTATAACTACATACCGGCCTTTCTTGAACGGGCCATGCCGCAGGAAGGTTGAGCGACTATTACGATAGATTGTGGATATAAATCTCTCCTGCAGGTCAAGGTCATGGACCCGCTGCTCACGGTTCATCTCAACCTATGATCCCCGAATAATGTGAAAAAAATGATCAAAATCTAAACTGTTTTCTTCTGAACAGATTTCAATCTTTGCTTTTATCTTGAAACCTTCTAAAAAAAAACAAAACCAAAAAATCCCCCCAAAATCTGAGAGGTGGTATATACATCATGCCTGGAAAAGGTAAAAAAAAAAAGCTTGCAAGAGCTGAAAGGCAAGATATATAAATTTAGATCTAGTGACAATTCAAATTCAGTGTGATTCAGACAGATCCTATGCGAAAAAAAAAAAAAAGGAGAGAAAGACAGGGCCTTGAAAGATGAAAATAAATCAAACTCTACAATGGGACCTGAAATTAAGACCTAGTTTTATAAATATTAGCAATAGCTTTACCAACTCTTACAAGGGAAATGGAAAGGCAAATTTAAGAAAGCAAATATCTGTGTCAGTAATAGCTGAAAAACTGTCAATTATAAAGCATTTCTGCCCTGTTTCTTCAGTGTACTCTTTTATGAAGAGGGGCTTTATAAGCATCATCATATCTTCTCAGATAACTGTTTCAAAAGAGCTTACTTGTTCATTTCAAAATTTTAAACTGACATTCAATATGAAATTCATGTAACTTTACAAACCAAACAGTCTAAAAGACAAAAACGTTTTCATTTTTTTTCTCTAAAATTATTTTTATTCAAACTTCAGTAACTCCAGAATTTATTAGAAACAGGACTAATATTTCTCTACGGCAATGTTCTTAAAGCTGGATGTGTGAATGGTAATGATTGGCTCATCTTACCTTCTGGTAAACTTTGAATCTCTTACATTGTTAACACAAATATTAACGATATTTATATAGTTAAAAAAACTCAAATATCAATTAAAAAATATAAATGCAGCATACTCTCTCTGGGACAAGCCAGGGATGAAATGGGCAAAATTTAATTCCAGAGTTTTTTTTGTTTTTTTTTTTTACCTCTAACTAATCTCTCACCCGATTCAAAGCTTATCGATACATTGGGGTCATAACAATATCACCCAACAAGTGTAAATTGCTTTGGTCTCAACTCACTTTCAGAATAGTGAAACCCATCGTGACATTTTGACTGCCTTCTTTGTCTCGAGTAGACTTCTGCATTAGCTGAATCATGCACTCATCAGAGTCCTCTGTCACATCAAATGAATACTGAGGAAATGAAATTTCAGTTGAACAGTCTACACCAAATTGCAAGCAAGTACAAAAAAGTGTTCCTGAAGGCATTTATCCTGAAATTTCAGTTGTACAGAACATATTGAACCAAAAATTACTGAGATTGCACAATGCACAAGACCAATTTATTACAAGACAGTGGGGGTCAAATTCCTAAACTATCATTGTGCCCAAACACACAACTCTTCTTTTTGCATACCATTCAACAGCAAAAGTTACATAATACAAAAATTTTTTTTTCAAAAATAAAATAACTTTACAAATTAGAATTTCGAGCAGAAATGGTCAAGAGGTTTAGTCCAAAGAGAGGGTGCTTTAATATTCATTTAAGCAACACCATTATTGTTAATGGCTGTCAAGGTTTGATACATATATATGTACAATAATTATAGTTTATTCTTTTTTTTATCTTATCTTAAATGGGATTAAAAAAGATAAATTTCTGACTACATCTACAGCATTAAAAAAATTCATTAGACTGATCTGTCCTAAAGAATTTCCCCAAAACATTAGTGGACGCTTAACCAAGAAGAAATTTTTTACAACTGATATAAGGGAAAAAAATTTTTTTTTCCTAAGTTTTTTTCCTAAGTTATGAGAGCTTTGATTAATGATTGTAAACTATTATTTGAACTTAAATTTTTTTTTGCTAAGTTATGAGAGCTTTGATTAATGATTGTAAACTATTATTTGAACTTATGCACTGGAGATCAGGGTTCATAAGTTCTAGGAGAGTGAAAAAAATTCCATCTGGTTTTTACCACCTCATTGCCAATCAGAAGAACAATCTTGGCGAGACAATATACCTGGGGGTTCTTTACAAATGTTTCTTTGTTGTTGGGGCAACCCCCTGCTCTGTCTGGCGTTGTCCAAGCCCCATGTGCCAACCCCTCGTGCCAGGTCTTTGTCAGGCTGAGGTAAGATGTATTTACAACACGACAGATGCACGTCTGCACAAAGTACTTGCAGTAGTCTTCAAATGTCATCCTGTTACGAACAGATTTGTAACAAATATTGGGATGTTTAAAAACTAGACTGCATGGGTAATAAGACACTCCAATTTTAATTGGGTATAAATTCTTTTTTTTTAATGAAAACCTTGCCTTCTTTCACTTATATAGTTTAGAATTAAGAACAAGTGAATTTTTTTAATTAAACAATTTGTCATCTATCAGATGCTCTGAAAAACATGCTTCCAACAAAATGTTTTCACTTTTAAAAGTTTTATGTCTTTATTGGGGCAACTAGTTTTCAAATGTAACAAGGTAGTTATTTGGTTATCAAACCATATGTTTCATAAAATATGAAATTTCTTGAAGACAGGCAAATGACTAAAAACAGAGAATTGACTAAAGCATCATGAAAGCCATAACTTTTTAAAGAAAATTTTATTCCTGATATTGGTGTCTTAATTGACACCAGTAATTTACCAAAACTCTCCATCCTCTTCAAATGTCAATCCAATCTTATCACGGTCAGATTTGCTGATCTTTTCCCACTCAGGTGATCTGAAACATCCAGGACAATGATATAAAAAGTAGCAGTTTTCTCCATGATAATGCACACCGTTGCTCTCTCTCTCTCTCTAGTTAACATGACCAAAAAGGAAAAGAATTTGTGATGTCCTTAACCCTTAACAAAGCCTAGTTATGTACTGTAAACAATTTATCATTTAGTGACTTTCAATGATAAAAATGTCCAAAGTGTAATGATAGGCATTAACAACTCAGGAGAACCTCTCTCTTCTTGGGCGCTATGTGACATGACTAAAAAAATAACTATGTGATGTAACTTTTGTGGCAAATCCAAGCTGAATAATAATTGTACCTGCTTTTCTCAGACTGTTAGAAAAATTCACTGGGATCCCATTTTTTCTCTTTATTATTTCCTTACTGACTTTCTATGTAAATATAAGTATTTAAAGCACTGCTCAAACTTCAATTTTTTTTTTTGCCTTTTCTCAACACCCTCAAAATTGAAAATAAATATATTTCAGGCAGCTAAAAACAATAACATTAGCTTGAAAAATTTTGACAACTCTTTTAAATCAAAACATTTTGTAAATATCTCTCTTAATCAACTAGTTATCAAGCTGATATTGCACAAGTATGTAGCAGGTAAGTTCAACTACCTAAATCACAGATTGAAATGCTTTAACCTTGTGGCAAAGTTTATATCAAAACAAGCTGCCAATCTTAACATTGACTACTAAATATTACTTGCAACAGCCAAATATTCCTGACAAGAGCAGCCCATCACTATA
Organism: Elysia crispata; assembly: GCA_033675545.1. Taxonomy (NCBI): domain Eukaryota; kingdom Metazoa; phylum Mollusca; class Gastropoda; family Plakobranchidae; genus Elysia; species Elysia crispata. The sequence continues at coordinate 236,135 of JAWDGP010003795.1, forward strand.
ATATGGTGAGCACTTTGACCTGCAGGTATCTCTTACATCACACCAAACGTGAAGCCTTCAGGGCAAATTATAACTTCATAACTAATCTGAGCTACAGTCCACTTAATATAGAAATCTGATATTATATAATTTCTATTCTTTTAATATTCAAACTAAATTAGCTCTGAATATAAAAATGCAAGAGCTGTAACTTTTTGCACTTTTAAAGGACAGAAAATTACTGTATCAAAGCCTCAATTCGTCAAAATAATAACATAAGCCTGATTAATAAATGAACTGTGGCTTATAGCGCCAACTAATTGCTATCCCACCTACCCGTCGCTAAAAGCACCCTTCCATTCACCCTGACCCCAAGGGTTACGTAAACGGATCATGGGAAGCTTCTCACGATTGAAAATCCCAAACAGCCCGGAGCCTTCCAGATGAACGTTCTTTACGGCAGTAATGCCATAGGCGTGACCTTTGACCAGCCCAATGTCTGTTGTGGCTTCCATATCTTCAGCAGATGTTGCCTTTCAGGTCATCAGTCACAGAACAGATAGAATAACAGAATATCATTATACTATATAGGGGATATTGAAATGATGCATTTTCCTCGTTAATCCTCCAAGTGTTTACAGCCCATTAGATCAGCCCTTAGCACACTTCTGTAGCATTACGGCCGCTTTATGGCCCTCTCATTGACAAAATACACACTATTTCATAAATTGACCATCCTTTCTCTATAAAAAGAAGAGTTCTACTTCCCTTTTCATGAAAGTGAAACTTTGTTGTTTGAACATTTGAAAGAGGATCACTCTCTGTTTTTCTATGAATTGAAAGATTGAGGTACATGTCTGAAAAACAATCTAGTGTCATTATTTATGTTGGAAGATACTTAAACTATACATTTGCTAAAAGCTAGATAAATTATCTACAACTTTTTCATTACATGTAAAGACCTAAATGTGACCATTTCCAAGTAATTTGGTCAGAAAGTAAATAATTAGGTTGACAAAAATAGATATTGAAAGGTTAAGATCAATTTCAAGGTCATGAGTGTGTCAAATTAGAAAAAAAAAAAAGAGGGGGGGAATCCTAAATTTTTATACTTACAGAAAATGTATAGGTTTGGCAAGTTTCCTTTGCATTTTCACAACTTTTTCGAGCATTTTGGAACATCCATAAAATACACTAAAATTACACTGACACCAAAAACCTTAATCAATAACGCTTGGGGGGTTAAAAAGCAATTCAATATGCACAATCATATAGTCATGGATAAGGCTGATTAATTCTAGTATATTGTAAATCTCCACACCCTCTAAGGAAAACAATTAACATACAGGTATAGATGCAGCCATCAGCGACTTGCGATCCATCTCCTTCTGCATGCGAGCAAACAGGGCAACCCTTTCTTCTGACTTTGCTGCTAACTCCATCTTGATCATATCCAGGGTATCTGACACCCCGCCAGTGAAGTCTTCCAGGGCCTCGCTGAGTTCTCCTCCATCTAAGGCCTCATAGTTTCCAAACAATCTGCAAGGGAGACAAAGGAAACAAAGCTCTTAAAAAAAAAACCTGAAAGGCTCTTAGTATAGATACCAGCATCTTCATGGCAGCTTGGCTAAGCTATAGCTCAGCAATGCAAATAAGATGATATATCAGCTGTTGACTACAGAACCGGTGAAAAAAAATCTCAAAAAGATACTGTACTACATATCAGATAGAACTTGTAAGAAAGAGGGCAGATGCTTTGGATCACAAAACTCTACTTATCTGCTCCCCTCCCCCCCCTCTTCGTCTCTCTCTCTCTTTGTCTCTGTCTCTCCCTTATCATGCAACTCACTTGGCATAGGCCTTCTCTAGCAGGGCTGACCAGAACTCATTCTTGCTCTGAGAATGAATGAACACCAGCTCGTCGTTGATGGTGGGCAGCATGTCATCAATAACAACCTCCACCCAGTGGCCATAACGCCAGAACTGGAACTTAAAGATACCCTGGTAGTTGTCAGGCTTCTCAGCGTCCCACTCCTGGCCTTTGGCGTTCGGGATCACCTGGAGAAGGGAGTTAAAATTTGTGAATTGGAGAATGAACATGTGGTGGCACAGGTTGTTGTCCTTAACGGAGTCGAACATGTGTGTAAAAGGAGGATGTGCGACTATGAATTACAGGTGTGTGAGAGTGAAAAAAAAGATGTGGTATAAGGAAGAATAATGAAGAGATGTTGCTGTGGCAAGGAGGAAGGGAGTGACAAAGTAAGAGAGAGATATGGTGGGAGAAAGAATGTGTAAGAGTAAGTGATAGATGCAGTAGGTACAAAATTTGTGAGTATTGTATGTTTTTTAGTGGAGGTAAGTCATTTGCAAAGGTGGAACGTAAGTTTCGGGGGCGGGGGTGGGGGAGAGGAAGTGGTACAAGCGAGCGAGTGTTCTGATAGGACAAGTGTGTGTGTGTGTGCGTGTGTGAGTGAGGGAGAGATATATTGAGAGGAAGGGTGAGTTATGTAGTTGCAAGTAAAGATGTGCATTCTGTGACAATACTTGCTTTTTTAAATGACTCATTTGAAGTAAAATTCAGTCACCTAAGCAAATGCAAACCAGTTAATGTATGGTCTCTTCGTATACAAATATGAAAACAATACTTTAGTGAAAAATAGTAAGTGAAAGTTCCATTTAGGCTATCACCTACTGTGAAGCAATAAGCCTTCAAATGAGACAGATGTTGACCTACAAGTATTTATGCAGATGGGACTTTTACCTTGTGCCAGACTTCCTTGAACGAGGCTAGACAAGAAGAAGCTGCGACAAACCAGCAGTTTCCCAGCTTGCCTTGCGAAACATCGCCAGAACTAGCGCCCTCTACAAACAGCTTGGGGTCTGAGCAGATTTGCTGAAACAGAAAAGAACGGAGATAAAAATTAATTATGCAAAAAAAGTGCTTTATCCTTGCATAACAAAATATAATCTTATCCATAAGAATTTTCGAGCCTGGAAAAGGTTATTAAAGCAACCATTCAGTATTCAACAGCCATTTGCATAATCTTGCGCTCTCAAACTTGACCGTCATGCTGAAAATGAAATAAAAACTTGATGGAGCCTGGTCTAGCCTGAGCAAGCATAATGGCTGATCTGACTTAGAAACTTGATGGAAAATAATCTAGCCCTAGCTTCTACAGCATAACGGCTGATCTGACTTAGAAACTTGATGGAAAATAATCTAGCCCTAGCTTCTACAGCATAACGGCTGTGCTGAGTTAGATACTTGATGGAAAATAATCTAGCCCTAGCTTCTACAGCATAACGGCTGATCTGACTTAGAAACTTGATGGAAAATAATCTAGCCCTAGCTTCTACAGCATAGAGGCTGAGCTGAGTTAGACACTTAACGAAAGTCGTCTAATCCTTACAGCTGTACTTAATGCAGACAGTTGATGGCTGATCTGACTTAGAAACTTGATGGAAAATAATCTAGCCCTAGCTTCTACAGCATAACGGCTGATCTGACTTAGAAGCTTGATGGAAAATAATCTAGCCCTAGCTTCTACAGCATAACGGCTGATCTGACTTAGAAACTTGATGGAAAATAATCTAGCCCTAGCTTCTACAGCATAACGGCTGAGCTGAGTTAGATACTTGATGGAAAATAATCTAGCCCTAGCTTCTACAGCATAACGGCTGTACTGAGTTAGACACTTGATGGAAAATAATCTAGCCCTAGCTTCTACAAGGGTCACCATAACGGCTGTGCTGAGTTAGATACTTGATGGAAAATAATCTAGCCCTAGCTTCTACAGCATAACGGCTGTACTGAGTTAGACACTTGATGGAAAATAATCTAGCCCTAGCTTCTACAAGGGTCAGCATAACGGCCGTGCTGAGTTAGATACTTGATGGAAAATAATCTAGCCCTAGCTTCTACAGCATAACGGCTGATCTGACTTAGACACTTGACGGAAAATAATCTAGCCCTAGCTTCTACAGCATAACGGCTGTGCTGAGTTAGACACTTGATGGAAAATAATCTAGCCCTAGCTTCTACAGGGGTCAGCATAACGGCTGTGCTGAGTTAGATACTTGATGGAAAATAATCTAGCCCTAGCTTCTACAGGGGTCAGCATAACGGCTGAGCTGAGTTAGACACTTGATGGAAAATAATCTAGCCCTGGCTTCTACAGCATAACGGCTGAGCTGAGTTAGACACTTGATGGAAAATAATCTAGCCCTAGCTTCTACAGCATAACGGCTGATCTGACTTAGAAACTTGATGGAAAATAATCTAGCCCTAGCTTCTACAGCATAACGGCTGTGCTGAGTTAGACACTTGATGGAAAATAATCTAGCCCTAGCTTCTACAGCATAACGGCTGAGCTGAGTTAGACACTTGAAGGAAAATAATCTAGCCCTAGCTTCTACAGCATAACGGCTGAGCTGAGTTAGACACTTGATGAAAGTCGTCTAATCCTTACAGCCGTACTTAATGCAGAAAGTTGATGGCTGATCTGACTCAGAAACTTGATGGAAAATAATCTAGCCCTAGCTTCTACAGCATAACGGCTGTGCTGAGTTAGACACTTGATGAAAGTCGTCTAATCCTTACAGCTGTACTTAATGCAGAAAGTTGATGGCTGATCTGACTCAGAAACTTGATGGAAAATAATCTAGCCCTAGCTTCTACAGCATAACGGCTGTGCTGAGTTAGACACTTGATGGAAAATAATCTAGCCCTAGCTTCTACAGCATAACGGCTGAGCTGAGTTAGACACTTGAAGGAAAATAATCTAGCCCTAGCTTCTACAGCATAACGGCTGAGCTGAGTTAGACACTTGATGAAAGTCGTCTAATCCTTACAGCCGTACTTAATGCAGAAAGTTGATGGCTGATCTGACTTAGAAAATCGATAGAAAATGATCTGCCCCTAGCTTCTACAGCATAACGGCTGTGCTGAGTTAGACACTTGATGAAAGTCGTCTAATCCTTACAGCTGTACTTAATGTAGAAAGTTGATGGCTGATCTGACTTAGAAACTTGATGGAAAATGATCTGCCCCTAGCTTCTACAGCATAACGGCTGTGCTGAGTTAGACACTTGATGAAAGTCGTCTAATCCTTACAGCTGTACTTAATGCAGAAAGTTGATGGCTGATCTGACTCAGAAACTTGATGGAAAATAATCTAGCCCTAGCTTCTACAGCATAACGGCTGTGCTGAGTTAGACACTTGATGAAAGTCGTCTAATCCTTACAGCTGTACTTAATGCAGAAAGTTGATGGCTGATCTGACTCAGAAACTTGATGGAAAATAATCTAGCCCTAGCTTCTACAGCATAACGGCTGTGCTGAGTTAGACACTTGATGGAAAATAATCTAGCCCTAGCTTCTACAGCATAACGGCTGAGCTGAGTTAGACACTTGAAGGAAAATAATCTAGCCCTAGCTTCTACAGCATAACGGCTGAGCTGAGTTAGACACTTGATGAAAGTCGTCTAATCCTTACAGCCGTACTTAATGCAGAAAGTTGATGGCTGATCTGACTTAGAAAATCGATAGAAAATGATCTGCCCCTAGCTTCTACAGCATAACGGCTGTGCTGAGTTAGACACTTGATGAAAGTCGTCTAATCCTTACAGCTGTACTTAATGTAGAAAGTTGATGGCTGATCTGACTTAGAAACTTGATGGAAAATGATCTGCCCCTAGCTTCTACAGCATAACGGCTGTGCTGAGTTAGACACTTGATGAAAGTCGTCTAATCCTTACAGCTGTACTTAATGCAGAAAGTTGATGGCTGATCTGACTCAGAAACTTGATGGAAAATAATCTAGCCCTAGCTTCTAAAGCATAACGGCTGTGCTGAGTTAGATACTTGATAAAAGTCGTCTAATCCTTAAAGCTGTACTTAATGCAGAAAGTTGATGGCTGATCTGACTTAGAAACTTGATGGAAAATAATCTAGCCCTAGCTTCTACAGCATAACGGCTGTGCTGAGTTAGACACTTGATGGAAAATAATCTAGCCCTAGCTTCTACAGGGGTCAGCATAACGGCTGTGCTGAGTTAGATACTTGATGGAAAATAATCTAGCCCTAGTTTCTACAGCATAACGGCTGAGCTGAGTTAGACACTTGAAGGAAAATAATCTAGCCCTAGCTTCTACAGCATAACGGCTGAGCTGAGTTAGACACTTGATGAAAGTCGTCTAATCCTTACAGCCGTACTTAATGCAGAAAGTTGATGGCTGATCTGACTTAGAAACTTGATAGAAAATGATCTGCCCCTAGCTTCTACAGCATAACGGCTGTGCTGAGTTAGACACTTGATGAAAGTCGTCTAATCCTTACAGCTGTACTTAATGCAGAAAGTTGATGGCTGATCTGACTTAGAAACTTGATGGACAATGATCTGCCCCTAGCTTCTACAGCATAACGGCTGATCTGACTTAGAAACTTGATGGAAAATAATCTAGCCCTAGCTTCTACAGCATAACGGCTGTGCTGAGTTAGACACTTGATGGAAAATAATCTAGCCCTAGCTTCTACAGGGGTCAGCATAACGGCTGTGCTGAGTTAGATACTTGATGGAAAATAATCTAGCCCTAGCTTCTACAGCATAACGGCTGAGCTGAGTTAGACACTTGATGGAAAATAATCTAGCCCTAGCTTCTACAGCATAACGGCTGAGCTGAGTTAGACACTTGATGGAAAATAATCTAGCCCTAGCTTCTACAGCATAACGGCTGAGCTGAGTTAGACACTTGATGGAAAATAATCTAGCCCTAGCTTCTACAGCATAACGGCTGAGCTGAGTTAGACACTTGATGAAAGTCGTCTAATCCTTACAGCCGTACTTAATGCAGAAAGTTGATGGCGGATCTGACTTAGAAACTTGATGGAAAATGATCTGCCCCTAGCTTCTACAGCATAACGGCTGTGCTGAGTTAGACACTTGATGAAAGTCGTCTAATCCGTACAGCTGTACTTAATGCAGAAAGTTGATGGCTGATCTGACTCAGAAACTTGATGGAAAATAATCTAGCCCTAGCTTCTACAGCATAACGGCTGTGCTGAGTTAGACACTTGATGAAAGTCATCTAATCCTTACAGCTGCACTAAACGCAGAAAGTTGATGGAGATGATCCACACGATGGCACACGTCTTGGTCTCTTGACCACGACGACTGTTTCTAAGCAGACTTTGTTTTCGCGCGCTTCAGCCAGCCTGCGATGTCCATACTCGGTAATGATCATTATACTCATGTTCAAGAAGAGTTTAAGATGTAATATAACTCATATAAAGGAATCAAATGATGCGTTTTACACAAAACATTTCCTTCAGAAGGTGCAGTTTGTACATGACTGTGTAATATTGATCTTAATCCCATATATGTATTTAGGCAGGTGAATTTGGTTAACGGAAATACGATAGAGAACGATATGAACTGAGTTATGTTCCAAGAAAGTAATTCATTGAAGCAGTTTCTGACAGCGCCAAATTCTAGAAATTTCGAGGAAACGTGAGTATTGGAACATTTTTTAATACCAACAACACCCCTAGACAAACGAACCTTTCGACAAAAAGCCCGCATTTCGCTGATGATGCTCTGAGGGTATTTATTCTAAAGATCTGAACTTCTACCTAACAATAGGTTCGGTGTATGCTTCTATTGTATCCTACTGTGATCTATGGTGGGATGGACCTGTATACAAGCCCGCAATCCCATACAATCAATCCTTCGTTCCTATGTACCACGTCTCATGACGTTTCCGAGCATGGCCCTTTGAACAACCTTGACCTTCCATAAATACAGCCATATGCATTCCATGTCAAATTTTTTTTTTCTTCATCGAAGTTAGCAAACTTTATTTCCATGACTTCCGAGACTCGGCTTTGAAAATAGTTATTGTGAAACCAAATTTTATATACGAATGTGGATTATGTGTAATAACATATATACAAAAAGGACGATGGGTTTCTGAAACGAGTACATGTTATAAAAAAAATGTGGAACCAAGACTAGATAAACCAAAGTGTTATTATATAGTCTTGGTTCTAGTCATATACAAACAGGCGAACAGATTTAAATGTTATCTTTTCAAGCACATGCATTAGAAACTTGAGTGATACTTTCTTAAGCCTTGTCCGAGAAAGAGAAGAAAGGAAAGGCAAGGAAAGCTAGACGTTCAAACTGAATGTTCATATTTCGTGACTTTTCGAGAAATTATCGTTCGGGTTTTGAATATAAATACAAGTAGTCATGCTTTTAAAATCCAAATCCATCTATAGATCCTTCTCACCATTCATCTTCACATAAATTAAAAATAATGAAAGATTCATATGCCGTGAATTCCCGCGAATCAATGCACCTTTAGGTATTTTTTGGGTAAAGCCCATAGACTTTTAAAAGATGATTCAACGGAACTCTAATTAGATTTGGAAAGTACAGAATAAGCCGATTTCCCGCAACTTGCTGGGGTAAGAGTCAAAGCTTTTCCCATCGAAACTATAAGCAGTTTTTACTTTCGAATTCTACGTTGCCCTTGGCCGATTAAAGCTCTCTACTCACAGTGGTGTAAAATCTAAGAACAACTCGGCCTACTACAAAAGTTGCTAAGGTCGTACACATACATGTAGTATAATAATAGCGGCATATCCCTCAGCGTTACCAGCTGCACACGGACAGCCTTAGGAGATGTGAAGCATACATGCAATTACTATGAAGCTAATCTCTGTCTTTCTCTCTCTGTCTCTATCTGCCTGTCTGTCTATCTGTCTGTCTGCCTCTCTCTCTGTCTCGATCTGCCTCTATGTTTCTCTGTCTGTGTCTGTCTGTCTGTCTGTCTCTCTCTCTCTGTCTCTGCCTGTCTGCCTATTTGTCTGTCTGCCTCTCTCTCTGTCTCCATCTGCCTGTCTGTCTACCTGTCTCTCTCTTTCTCTATCTGCCTGCCCGTCTGTCTGTCTCTCTCTCTGTCTCTGTCTCTGTCTGTCTGTCTGTCTGTCTCTCTCTCTCTCTCTCTCTCTCTCTCTCTCTCTCTCTCTCTCTCTCTCTCTCTGTAATGTGACAGGACAAGAGCCAGCGTTCCAGGTGAGTGGCCCCGTGACTCGCCAGGGCGATGACACTGGACGATCGAGGACCAAGGAGGACTGAGGTGACCTGCCGTTATAAGACCATCACGAACAGTCCTTGGTCCAATGACCAGAGCCATGACAAGATTAAATGAACGGACGAGACTTGAAGCTGGGGCCTGGTAGGACCTGGCCTGGAAAAAAGAAGGTTGAGGTAGTGACGGCGGAGCGTAGGGTCTTACTATGGCGTAACTCCCCCTCCCTCCACACACACACACACAGATAACCGACCACAGCAAACTGTGTTTTATCCCCAGATGGATAAGGTGGACAGAGAGATCGCACACTGCCCTAGCCGAAGGCCGTGAAAGTTGAAAGGAAGTAGCGGAAGAGAGTATAGATCTAGATCTAGGTCTACAACTGAGGGAAACAAGAGTAAGTTGCGGACGATTGGAAAGTGGGACCAGAGGGATTTAGGGCTCCTCTCTCATTCTGAAACATGGTTACACTACAGAGTGATAGATAGCGTCTGAGTTTCACGTTAACATGTTCATAACAACTAGAGTCGGGTGCAGGTTTACTTGCAATTATTAAAAAAATAAACAAAAAAGATTAAGAAATGGATCTCTTCCCCCGCTTTTTATCTTTCTGTTTGTCTCGTATAAACAAAAAGCAGAATTACGGATTAAAAAAAAAAAACAACAACAACAAAACGGCAAAATAGGAGATTATGAACTATCTTGCCACTGGACTCACAATATAACCACACTGACGTGAAAATGACGACAAAGAAGAAAAAGCGGGAGGTGAATAATAATAATAATAATAATAATAATAATAATAATAATAATAATAATAATAATAATAATAATAATAAAAAGAAGAAGAAGAAGAAGAGGAAGAAGAAGAAGAAAAATTACACTAATGGGACACTAGAATAGTAATACAATGCAAGAGGAATGCGCAAAGACTACTCTTCAAGTTACTAAACACAGAGACCAATAAATTGATGTTCTGATCCTAACTAACCCTAGCAACACGAATGGTGTGGAAGGAAATCGAACCCGGTATTCCCCTAACAGACAGTCCAAAGCTCTACTGATTAGGCTCGCACCCCCCCCCTCGCGTTTCTATGGGGATGCCACCAGCTAACAAAGCCTGGCCTTTGTACTCCACTTTAACGTAGGATTTTCTAGGATGAATTATTTTAAATCGCGATATTTGTTCCTATCGCAAGAGCTGTCGTCAGGTATTCGAACAGTGGCAGTCCAGCTACAGTCCTTGACATCACTATCTTGATGGCCATTGAGAAATTCTTCACTCGAAATTTATAGTTGTTTTCACACGTTTCTTTCATTTTACAGATATTGTGCACCTAGTGCAAGAGACTGAGGCAGTGGAGATTTGTCGACTCTAAAAAACAAAAAAAAAGAAAATATTATTTACACCCTCCAATCCTCGTAAAGTCTCCACTTTTTTTTTCTTTTCATATGCAATAAACTTCGCGACACAAATCAATTCATTGTTGATTGTCCTTGAGCCAACTGTCTATTCTCTGTTTCCAGGTCGTCACATGACTATCATATCCGTCATGCTTGGGTGACCTCACCGATACACCAATAACGAAGGCTGTGTGGGTGAACAGAGCTCAACAAGGTTTTTATTTTACGACGTTAAGGACAGCAAAAACCTGTTTGTCGGCTGGTACTGTAACAATATTTTATTTTCAACTGGTTCCTCCTCTCTACACAGTCTAGTAGTAGTAGACGCTGCCCTGATGGTTATGGTCATCTAAATTCCTTCATGTCAGTCTATGCCTGAGATCATGTTCTAGTGGTTATATAGATTCACTGAGGTCTGTCTATAGCTCAGGCCATGTCAGTCTATGCCTGAGATCATGTTCTAGTGGTTATATAGATTCATTGAGGTCTCTCTACAACTAAGGCCATGTCAGCATGTCTTTGAGATCATGTTCTTGTGGTTATATAGATTCATTGAGGTCTCTCTACAGCTAAGGCCATGTTAGCATGTCTTTGAGATCATATTTTTGGAGGCTTTATACCTATAGCCTGATGTTGAGTTCAAGACACAACTGATGTTACCCGCGAGAGAGAGAAAGAGGGAGGGAAAGAGACAGCTGGAGAGGGGGGAGAGGGAGAGGGAGGGGAGAATGAGAGTGAGAGAGAAAAAGGGGGAGGGGGGGGGGGGGAGAGAGAGAAAGGAAGTAAGGGAGGGAGGGATATCAAGTCCTCTCTCTATTTCACACTATGTATTACTTTTATTTTCAATCCAAAACAAACAAAGAAACAAAACAAAAAAAAAGCAAAAAATAACAACCCTCCCAAAAAAAAAACAACAAAACTGGACGGTCTCGTGATTGTGTCATGTCATTACGACTTGACTCACAGTCACACAAAAATTACCACAAAATAGTATAACATCGGAACATTACCGCCAATGCTGCGTTTTCCTTTTCGGGCATTTCCTGTTCCCTCCCCTACTTGACATTTGAAACTTCCGTTCCATGCATTGACGACAAGTAATCACCCGACGCCATCATGTCTCACTTAAATAACACTTCCGCGCTATCAAAGCACAGAGATAAAAAAGTAAGCGATTTCATTTTGACCTGGCATAAGCCTTGAAGAAGACTAAGCTGAGCACCAAAATGCAAGCAAGTATTAATTTTACACATGCAGTCGCTCGTTTCCTTCTGGTCTGCCCAAGGTTCAAGTGGAAAGGCACAGAGATCAAATTACAAACACACACACACACACACAAAAAAAAAATGGGTAGCATCTATTTCTGACTTTGACAACGACCAGCCTTGCATAGATAGATCTAGAGTACAGTCGACTTGGTATGTATTGGTTCAATAAAGAGTCAAGATGTGATTTAGTTTCTCCTTCAAGGCGCTAAGCGCAGTATCTGATTTTTATATATGAATCGCTCATCTTTGCCAACAGCAAAACTGTGCCAAGTGTGTAACAAAGGATTAGAGGCTTCTGGCGAATTTTCTCTTGAAGCTTGACGTTTGCTTTGAGCAAACCTTACCCATACTATACTACGTATAGCGGAGCAGACCATTATAAACTGTTCTCAGGTTCTTAAGAAGCGGTGGTGACATCACACTTTTTCCTCCTAATGAAGGAAATGTTTTGTGAACTATTGAAGCTCCAAGTCTATGAACAACTTTTTGCAAAAATGCATACCAACATCTTTTTATCCCCTTGTGCCCTGATGGTTTATTGCTGAAAACTCAGCGAAGACTGATTTTTAAGTTAATTACATGTAATTAATTAATTAATTTTTTTTGTTCTTTTTTTTTTTTTTTGGGGGGGGGGGGGGAGAGAGAGAGAGAGAGAGAGAGAGAGAGAGAGAGAGAGAGAGAAGAGGGGAGGGTTTTTTCTTCTCATTGATTTCCACAAATCATACAATATTTTGCAGAATCACTTTAAGAGTGTGCAGTTATCCTAACGTATTATCTACCATAAACCGAACAAAATCACACTGCGCTAGATGGGTTAGTCGTGGAAAACAACATGTAACGATAACTGATGTGGACAAGAACCAGGGTAGAAGGCAGACCACAAAGTCACTGTGGTAACCAGAGGTCTTACAAATCACTTTACAATACTATTCCCTGTTTTCAATCTTCTGGGGACATAGACGTCTGCTCACCTTGGGCCGCTTCCAGACGACACTGCCGAACTTGCCCGGCTGGGAGGAGAGAGACCTATCGTCTGGTGGGAACTCTGTATCGATGTACAGGGTGCCCTTGGTCTGACATTCCTTCTTGAGCTTGTCATAATCTTGGTTCTTGTATTTGATCACCGAATCGAAAAAGCCCATCTCGGCTGCTTGAGTGCAAGTTGTTAGATCTAGACAGTGGTGGTGGTCGTGAGTGCTGAGGGCAGGTCTAGAGTAAGGTATCGATACAACCCTTGGCTTGCTACACTCTTGACAGGAATCTTACTTCTCAAAGTCGTGTTCTGCAAGAAAGTAAAATTAGAATTAAAAAAATTGCAAATCGCCAAAAATATGTACATGTACCCAGACACGTCAAATAATCCGAATTAGTCATGCATGCCATCGGTATGAGAGGTGCAAGAGGTGAAACTGAAAGCTCTGGCTATCTTGAGATTAAATAAAACAATTTTAAAACTAATTAAAAAAAGGGAGGAAGAAGATTTCAATTCCTCTTGGACTCGACCCACACTGTCGGTACGTGAGTTTAAGATCTCACCTTTTCAGCTACACCCGGCACGACGGAATATTATGTGGTATGAAGAAAATGCCTGGGAGCGATCTGTAAGCAACGTCAAACAATCAAACACACTGAGCGATAAAGAAACATGTGACTAAAAAAATATGGAAAATTACATCAAAATAAACATGTCTGTTGCTTATTCCTGTTTACACAGTGTCGCACGTAATAGAGCCTTATATCATTGAGAGACACACTTTTCTTAAACTACTAAACTGAGTCACTGACACTAACTTTTAATGTATACTAAATCCGTTTGGCCTGTTTTGTCAAGATTTATCAATTTCCACAAGAAGCCATGACACATTAAGACAAAAGCGTCATCAGACTTTGATATGACTCATTGCGCTTGGATCTGACAGAAGAATATGTGGCATGTTTTTTGTGCTCTGATATGATCAAACAAAGGTAAAGAAAATTAGAATCGCCCCATTAACCAATAAGATTTCTGATAAGGACCGTTGCATCAGGTCATCTGTACGAGCATCTGATGTACAGCATTGATTCTTTTCTACGAATTGTCCGGCCTTAGTAGTTAAGAAACTGATGCCCTCCAGCGGAACCTTGTCTCAGTGTTGGCGTGTGGAAAACACTTTCCTCAGTTCACACTTCGCTCAACCCTTTACTGAAAGTTCAGGGCAGTTTTTATCTTAGCGCTACAAGCAGCCGTCCCATGCCCTTAAAGACTTAATCATGTCAGGCTTCAATCAGACTTTCAAGTCCTCTTTAGTTTTTGGCCAATCACAGCTTTTCACGACAAAAATTGTTGTGTCTAAGTAAAAAGCAAGTTTCACTTTACTTCATTTTTCATAACTCCCTGTAGAATAACCTTGCCTTAAGTCAGACTTTTCCAGGAAAGGTAAAGGCTTAAAGTGCAAAACACAACACAGAGAGGTAGACGTGGAACACATTTTGGGGCTACTTTTCGATTTAACAACCGCTGGGTAAGTTCGCCTCTTTGACACCAGCTTGCCATCACGCACGCAAGTTTAAAGCTTTTGTTTATGCAGAAAGAAGTACAAAATACAAAAATTATTATCGTGTTACGAGTAAGGTACACATGAGCAACGTCATACGGGGGAGACCAAAAAATATTAAAGCCCGTCTCACCTTAAAGTTAAACGCCATGCAAACAGCATTGTTCAGTTAACACGTGTTCAATTTCTTGGTGAATACCAGTGGCAAGATTGAGTTCCCCACGTAATCAATAATTGTTGATACGGATCCGAATACGAATCCGGGTGACGATTTGAAAACTTTTTTTTTTTCATCCCACAATTCTTATGTCTAAGGTTTTCCGGGCTTGTAAAGAAAAGCGAAAGCAAAAGCATTGGCGGGCATCCCCGAAATTGTTTTCTCAAAAGTTGCGGAGCAAAAAATTTCTAAAATTTACTCAACATCAAACAAGATCTATATAAACACTAAATGAAGTTTTATAATCTGTACAGAACCTTGCACAGATAGATATATCGATTATCGTGCTAAAAGGCCGTAGTTTCGCGCTGCCAATAAAATGCTTTTTCAACGGTCTTTACACCGATATCGGACTTAGGTATAAGCCAAAAAGTCTTGCATTTTTTGTGTGTTAAATGCTAAGCCCAAGAGTCGAACTTCTAAAAGCCAGGTATCGAGTATTGAGAAAGAGAACCCTTTTCAAAATTCTAGACCAGCCTGTTGAGTCACGAATACTATCAAATCCAGTGAGGCACACAATCTCGAACCACCTTATAGTCCAAAACATTTAAGCTTTTTTTTTCTCCTTCAAGTTGTAATAAACCCTTATTTTGTTCAGATGAGATCGAATGCATACAGAAGAGATAGTGTATGTGTGTGATTATGAGAGAGAGAGAGAGAGAGAGAGAGAGAGAGAGAGAGAGAGAGAGAGAGAGAGAGAGAGACAGACAGTGAGTGAGAGAGAGAGAGAGAGGCAGTGAGTGAGAGAGAGAGACAGTGAGTGAGAGAGAGTGAGTGAGAGAGAGACAGTGAGAGAGAGAGAGAGAGAGAGAGAGAGTGAGTGAGAGAGAGAGAGAGAGAGAGAGAGAGAGAGAGAGAGAGAGAGTGAGAGAGAGAGTCATCGAGTGAGAGAGATAGAGATAGAGAGACGCTGCAGCTTCTAGTATATGAGCTCAAGACATATGGAGTTGTAAGCCCTTGACTTTCTACACCACCAAGCCGAAGCATTGAATGGCTGGACTAGATGAGTTATGATTAAATTAACATAACAAATTGGAACAAAATAATTTTTCTTCTGAGGCTTAAAAAAAAGAAGAATTTTTTTTTACAAGCAAACAATAGAGACCGATTACCGACAAAAATTCAGCTGATTCAAGTTGAACTAACACAACTCTTAAACTTACCTGATACAATTGTAAGGCGCCAAGAAAGATTTGGAGCATAAAGCTGATTAAAAGCACATATCCGTATTATCTGTAACCAGAAGCAACACGACTCGCAGCTCGGGTATCTAATTATTTTGCCAACTGTAGACCGTCATCGTACGAGTCAGTCCTACGGTGTCTCAGGCCCAGCACACATTTCGCCCCGGTGAGTGGTGAGTCACTCATTTCATCATTAGCCACATGCTCGGTGGGTGCAACAGATGCATTTCACACTGATTAATTGACTTGCAGCGCAGTCAGCTGTTTAACAGCTTTAGCTTTATAAAGATAAAAATCTGTATCGTACCGGGAACATTTGGTGGGAAATACGAGTTTTAGGTGACGTCATATACAGTTTGGGGAAAACGTCACGGCATTAGTGTCCTTGTTATCAGAGATACCGATATGAAAAATATCAAACAAGCGTGTGTGGTTATACTGTTTGATCTCTTACAACCACCGTACCACATATTTGACTCACCGAGGCGGTGGTATTTTTTATTTTTTTTTTTTTATTTTGTTGTTGTAGCCAAGCTAACACTGTTATCGTGGCAGCGATGAATGGAATGTGAACCGTGCCAACATTTAGAGTAAGAAGACACAAAGAGACATACGACAGCGTATTACATGTATTGTACAGTACTATGGTTTGTTACAAACTAAACAGATATTTGAAAACAAACAGAATGAGTCAGAGATAACACTTGCCAGCTGTATATCAGCGGGATAGATCAACGTGCTTGGATGCAAGCAGAGCTTTTACAGCTTGGTTTGGTTGGAATATTAACTGCTCTTATTATGTTAACACGACTTTTTGTTCACATGTGAAAGAAATTGAGTTGAAAAACAAGCTTCACTATAGTTTAAAATCGAAACATAACACATGCATGGTAGATTCTTTGATCAGGAGCACCAATTTGAGCTCAAGGAGATGAAGAGAAACAATGCAAGCAACAAACAAAAACTATGAAAAAAAACCCAACAAACCAGTGAGTGAATTACATGAATTATAAACAACAGCAAGCGACTGCACTAGATTTCTGATTAAGATGTGCTCAAGCACAAAGAGATAGAGCGTTTGAGGGTGTGTGTGTGTGTGTGTGTGTGCTTCTTCCCACCTTAACCTCGTCATTCGTTACACGACAAAATGTTATAGCTGATACATGTTTAGAGCACATGTGCTCTCTCTCTCTCTCTCTCTCTCTCTCTCTCTCTCTCTCTCTCTCTCTCTCTCTCTCTCTCTCTCTCTCTCTCTCCAGCACCGACAATACAAAGACTTGCCGGGTGATTCAGAAAACGAGAACGAAAGATATTTAAAGGGAAATAAAACCTACAACAATCACCCACTTTCTCTAGAAGAACACTGCCCCAAAATGCGACCGCCTTCAGACCAAACTAAGACTAAGAGCACTGTATCTCCCATACCGCAAAATGGTAAATATTTAAATAGGAAGCAAGCTTATCTCAAAACAAATTGACTTAATACCACACTATTGATTCGTGGAGATGGTAAATTTACACACGGCTAAAAGACAAGCAGTGCAAACATCTCTGGGCATTTATATAGTCAATGTCAATACATATTATGGTCTTTATTTTCCGCTTAGACTAAAACCTTGCATAATGCATGAAATTCAGGGTATCCAAATGATTTGCTGTTCAACGGGAAAAAATTAGAGTCAGAGAACAGTGAGAAGACGATGTAAAGTTGCAATACTCAGTATTACTACTACTACTACTACTACTACTACTACTACTACTACTACTACTACTACTACTGCTGCTGCTGCTGCTGCTGCTGTTGCAGAAGTAGTACGAGTAGCAGCAGTATTATTTTAAGTATAATATTGCGGAGAGACTGGACAAAGTGAAGGTTGATCGTTGTTTGAAATAGCCCTCCACAATATGGAGAACTCAGACCTTTCTGCAGAAACCAAACTCAAGCTTAAGGTGAAAATCAAAATAATAATAAAAGGCCCTAAAATTCACCGACTGACAATATGAGAATCGAACCAGCGATGAGAGTCCCTGTAAATATCAGGGTGGACGCTCTATACCCACACGGACTGGCTTTACTGCGAGGCTAAAAGGCGTAAGAGTAATAAAAAAAAAAGAAAAAAAAGGGACAATTCTTCTTAACCAGCTGCAAATTTGAAGTAGTTTTTTTTTATGAAAAGAGAATCTGCACGACAGACAGGCAGATGTATAGAGAGATATATAGATAAACAGACAGACAGGCATAAAGGCATATAGATAGATAAATAGATTGATAGATAGACCCATAGATTGAAAATTAATTGAAACAATCGATAATCGATATATTATACAAATCAGTAGATTGATTCATACATAGATGGACGTTTGGAATATTTAAAAAAAAAATACCAATAATAATTGCCAAGTAGACCTATGTTGGACAAGGCTGTCCACGCCTATGTTAGACAAGGCTGTCCACGCCTATGTTAGACAAGGCTGTAGACGCCTATGTTAGACAAGGCTGTAGACGCCTATGTTAGACAAGGCTGTCCACGCCTATGTTAGACAAGGCTGTAGACGCCTATGTTAGACAAGGCTGTAGACGCCTATGTTAGACAAGACTGTCCACGCCTATGTTAGACAAGGCTGTCCACGCCTATGTTAGACAAGGTTGTACACGCCTATGTTAGACAAGGCTGTACAAACCTATGTTAGACAAGGCTGTCCACGCCTATGTTAAACAAGACTGTACAAGCCTATGTTAGACAAGGCTGTCCACTCCTAAGGCTGTCCATGCCTATGTTAAACAAGGTTGTCCACGCCTATACTAGACAAGGCTGTACACTTTGTGCATGAGCGAGCAGGTCACAGTATAATGAGTATTAAGTGACCACTAAACCCAATCGTTGTGTGCAGGTCATACTATAGCCAGGTTAGATTTCATTAGGATCGATGGATCGATAAGAAGACTCAGCTGAGTGACTCTTACTTCTTTCTTCACGTAGTGTATCCCCTCCACACCCCTCTGCCCTTCCCGAGCATAACAAACGGCTGGTTGTAAAATCGAACGAAAGAAAGTTGCCGATCATGTATTTCATGCTCTAAAAAAGATCTACGGGCGGTTGACCATGAAGATGTGTGCTGCGAGAATTTTTTCTTCTTCTGAGAAACAAAATGTAACGGTTGAGCATTATTTGAAATGAAGGCG